>JADLZL010007324.1:0-72327 GCA_015844335.1 Chrysopogon serrulatus
ACCTTGTTGTCCCCATTTCGCAAAGTATTTCTGTGTACCAATGCATGATTATCAAAAACAGAGCAACAAACATTTATACTTGCAAAGAGCAAAAAAAAAATAGATACTCTGAATAATATAATAATGACACGGCCTTCAATATTTTAATATGCCCACACTACATTTTTTTAGTAAAATATCCTATCCCAAAGATTTGATATTATATCACTACTTTTCAAGGCAAATGTTTGATATTCTTTTCACGTCTCCTAACTAAATGTTTTAATATATATCTTTAGTCAAATCTGAAAAGTTTGGCAACTGAACTGTTTTATAGAAAATATGTCTTCTCTGTGTGTGACTAGAGGGAACAACCAAAAGAAAGTGATACGCAACCACCCAGTAACTCTACATACTTCCGTTGCTCCTCTCATATTTAGTCTGCTCGCAGTGTACAGTAGTACAGCTAGACAATAACACAGGACCTTATCAAGCCTCGCACTAAATAATTAATTTGTAAAATGTGCTCATGCATCGTATAATGGGAAGTCAGAGTAATGACAATTAGCTAAATTTCTCTTGACATATGTTGATGTTATTATATCCTTTTCATCAGTTATATGGTAAACCTTTTTTGAGAATTATCCATATATCATTCAGAAAAGGAAGAATTTCAGAACGAGTACACTCCAGACTAAATAAGAAACACAGAAATATTGAAATTTTAACTTTTATCCTGGCAATTACACTAGAAATTGTTTCATTTCAAGCAATGAAAAGAAACACAACCGTACAGGATAACTACTTACATGAGAGAAAACTCCAAAACTACTTTTTATATATCATGCCAAAAATATTTTGATGGTTGTCTACTAAATCCTCAATTATTTATTTCATTGTTGTTCTTGCTCACTCAGTTGCTCTTACTAATTAAAAGATGGATGCTTTTCAGAAAATGAATTAATGCCTATGTAAGACTGTAACTATATATATCTTGTTATAATTGCATTGATTTTCTCTCAGGATATCACATGTGTGTGGCGTGTGTGTATAAGGAATGAAAACAGGCTTGTTATGTTACTTACTTCCACTTCCTGAAGCATGGGAGCAACATGGCACCTCAACTTAGATGGTTTTAGGGCATCAACATAGAAGCGATTCTGCTCAGTTCGGGTGGTGATGTCTACACCATAGCCGACCTCTTTGCCAAGCATGGGCACAGTGAACTCAAGGATCTTGCCATGACTAATCTCTGACTCCAATCCTTGATAAAAAAATGAGCCGACACCTCTGGTCCAATCAGAAATGTTGTTTTCATTCCAAAGAAACTTATTGTAAATACACTTCCTAACTTTGTGTATTGCTCGTGAAGCATGGCTCGGAAACCCTTAGTAAGAAGTGTGTGTAAAAGTAGAATGATTGAACTGCCGGTAACCGCAGGTGGGTGAGGCAGGTTATTGCGTGTGGCCGTTATTCTTCCCCATGCAACCTTGGTGATTACTGTAGCAATGAAAACAAGTGCAATGAAGGATGACACTGCACTACCATTTATCATGTCCATGCTGTTATACATACTGAGAACCTGCGGACAATTGAACCAAGCGGCCTAGCAATTAAGAGGAAGAGTGTACTGATTCCTAAAAAAACATGGAAGAGTACTGCTGCAAGAGTATTCCGAGTTCTGAGAGAGAGACACAGAGAGAGAGAGGCTTTAATTTACGTATCCAAACAAAAAGAAGAAGAAAGAAGAAACATGCGCGTGGATTTTAGTTTACAATCTTTTCTGAAAGAAAATGTCAGTGGCCAGTTTAGGATTCAAGAGTGGTAGCCTCACCAGACGTACGTCACGCAGAACGGGAAGGAGCCAGATGAGAGGTCACGACGGCGTGGCGTCCAGCGACGACGGTGAGCTATACTGGCCTACTACGTACTATGCGTTTTTATAAAGAACACGCACTAGCTCACATCGATATTACTATCAATTAGTAAGTGTTAACTGCCAACGCTGAATTATTGTGACGGCTCGACGACTGCGACGGCCAAACAAACTGGGCGGCAGGTATACTTTGACAAAATTAAAGAAATTAAAGTAGGGATGTGAGGTTCTTAAATGAACTTTCTAAATAATGTGATTAAAATGTAGTACGAATTTCATCTTAAGTTGTCAACTTTAAAAGGCCCTATTGATCTTGAAAATAGGTCACGACTGATTTAAACTCGGTTCAAATGATACTTGCATTGGCATTCCAAGCGTATGTGGTATTTGCTGGTATATATGTGTCTTATTTTTTTATTTAGGGCTTTGGTACAGCTCTACTTAGCTTTATTAGTGAAGCAGTTTTTTAGGTTTACAGCAGCAAACTAAAGCTGTTTTCAAAATTTTTTTTGGTAATATTCTCAGAGATAATAGCACAGAGAGAGGTGGAGAAACGTATTTTTAGCTTCACCTAGCTTTACATGGAGAGAATTGTGCATGTGAGAGAAGTTGAAAAACATCTTCTATGAGAGAAGTTTTTTTTTTTTTGACAATGAACTATGAGAGAAGTTGTTTCATCGGAGCCTGTCTGATAGGAGATAACGCAAAACACCTTTGCCGCTTGAGTTCACTCTACCTATTTTGTTAGCCTAGGTATATATCCTGTCGAATGTAGCCAGCGACTAACTTCACATAGATTATCATTATTATGAGATGTTCTTTCATGCATTGTGATATTAGAACTCCAGCAGTCTGCCTACTATTGTCTCTTTTTCACTGGTACAGAAAAGATTTGTACAGGCGGTTCAGAGGCCATTTCATCGGGCGTTTTTGGCCCGCCGCATTGTAAGAGGCCGAGTGAAAATGCTGTATTTTCACTGGCGGTTGCTTGAAAACCGCTGTGGAAATCCATTTTCACAGGCAGTTCACATAAGCAACCGCCCGGTGAAAATGGCATTTCCAACGGGCGGTTCACATAAGGAACCGCCAAATTGGAAATGATGTGAACCACCGGTGGAAATGTCATTTCCACAGGCGGTTCCTTTAAGTGAACCGCTTTGTATTAATGTTTTCTGCCCAAATTCATTTGAATTTTAATTTTTCAGTTGGCGCCCTCTCTGTCCCCCCTTCCTCCCTCCTCTCTATCCCCCTCTCTCCCTCCTCTTTCCCCCCTCCCCCCCCCTCTCTCCCCCCTCATCTTCGTCCCTTTCCCCCCTCATCTTTCTCTCTTACTATGATCAATACAAAGGCTATTTAATTATGACAAATACATCAAGAAAAAGTAATTATACCATACAATACTTATATACATATATACATCATTAACAATTTAATTACATCATACATTGTTTACATCAAAATTATTTTCTGGCCACCATGTGATAATAAAATTTACATTGGAGAGGAATCTAATAATCATTTCGACTTAATTTCAAAGCGCTAATGTCCCTTATCGCTCGAACTCGGCCTCGCTAAGGGGCTTTCCGGGTGGTGATATTTTCCCTCTGTAGGAATAATTTCTCTCATGATAAATGAGCAGAGATCCTCAATTATTCCGTACAGAGTTAGGTCGTCGAAGGTTTCGGACTCCGATTCTTGATACGCCTGAAAAGGAAGTTTGTAAGCATTATATATATTGCCATGTGTCTAAGTAAATTTGTATTGTTAACGATATAAATACAAACGTTAATATTAGTGGTACCTTATTAGGGTTCCTGTTGTACCGTCCGGCCGTTCTCATGAACTCGCACGTGTAGAATCCACAGTGCAGCGAACCGATTGGTTGCTTGTGGCACTACATAAATTGCATAGAGTTATTTACTTGTAATAACATCTTATATATGTAACATGCATGCTATTGATTCATAAATTTACGCACCGGCCGGTTGTGAAAAAATCTTATTTCCTCCCCCCGCCATGGACTCGTCAAACACTCCACCTCTTAGTTTATAGAATCTCCAACATCTATGATCTCAAAAAAAGAATCGTTAGCAGCAATCTTAAACTCTCATCGATTAAAAGATGCATGCTACATTTTGTCATGTTACCGTTCTAAGATGCTTTGAAATTTTGCATATCTTTCACGTGGGTAGTCGGCGGAGTCAAAGACCAGCACCCTTCCGTCCCTAGGATAAATGAAGAAGCATATCCAAATTGTCGCATTGCGCCACGATCGAAACCGAGTTGTTATGCATTTATATAAACCAATACTTAAGCCGATGTATGTATATGAACCCATACTTACCTAAAGTTATAAGGGGCAACACGCATTCCTCGTGTTTGTTTGGAGTAATGCATGGCCTATGTAGGTGGCGTATTTAGTCTCATGATCCTTCTCCAGATCTTTTATTCTCTTTACAACGTCTTTCTTTGATAACCCCTTCAATTTGTCGCAGCCGTGACCAATTCAGAAGGTGTGCTCATTCTGGCATATTTTTTTCGGGCTTAGGTACCCAGTCCGTTTGAATTCATTCTTGTTTGGTTCGGGACCATACATAAACTTGTCTTGATCATATTGCATTCTGCAAGGCACAAGTGCATGTTGAAAATTCAATCTTAGTAGAAGTCAATAATAATAAACGAAGTTCATGTTAGTACGAGAGGTACACTTACAATGCAAATAGCGTTACGAGTGAACGTCGAGCCGCTTAAGGTTCATCATCAACCGGATGTCCTCAAAAAGTAACGAAAGCCGTATCTCGTTCACTTTTGAAAGCAATTTGGTGGTATGTTTACTTGGATTGCGTCGATCCCGACTTGAGCCGCTCGCATGTACCGATCATGAAGTCTTTTTTATACCGGGCGGGAGCTTTTGGAGTCGTTCCCAACTCAAGAGAGGTCCGCGGGTACATATTTATCGAGGGGACATTTTGATAGTCATCCCATGTTGGCCTCACTATCTTTAGTGCTCGGATCTTTGCTGTATCTACTTCCTTCTCTTGCTCAGCTAAGTCCACGGTACTTGACTTGCGAGAAAGCGCAATCCCTTCCAAAAATTTGGCAGTTCTAGCTGTTTTTTTTCGGCTCGTATGGGGAAACCAATTTGGGAATAGAAAATTTTCTCTTCTTGGTGGATTTTTCTTGGGTCTTCTTTGGTGGCGGCGGTGGTGTCCAAGGCGATGCTTCCATGTCTTGAGGTGGTGGGGACAAAGCAGGCTCAAGGACTGGTGTACTTGTTTGTGGCGGAGATCCTGCTGGTTTCGATGTTGATGGTGGGGTTCTTGAAGGATCGGCAGCAGGGGGTGATGGTGGGTTTGGATCCTGTTGACGGTCGAGATCAGGTGCTGACACCTGAGTTTCTGGCAGGGCTTCTGTGGAAGGTGGTGGCTGGGTCAACTGGACATCTCTTCGAGGCCACAGGATGAAATTATGAATGGCCTATCCGAGTGTCTCAATACCCTCAGAACCAGATATTTCTAGCATGTCATCTTCGTAGCCTGGGACGACCGTCACCACTTCTACCCTGCAGTACTCTTCTGGAATAGGATCACCGTGGTAGTCACGTCCGGGGATCGCAAAGTCCGTGGCTACCTCCCTTGTACGTTGATGCTTCATACCATATCGCAAAGCCCGTGGCTACCTCCCTTGTACGTTGATGCTTCATACCATACCTACAAGAATCAGTTTCTTTTGTGTATGGCATTACACTGAGCTTACTTTTTTATGTTAATTAATTCTTGTAGGTTATTTGTTTTATGGTTATTTCTTCTAGTTATTTGTTCTACTTATTCTTGTAGGTTATTTCTTGTAGCTTATTTCTTGTAGGTTAGTCTTTTTTATGTTATTTGTAGGTAATTTCTTTTAGGTTATTCTTGTAGGTTATTTCTTGTAGATTTTTTTTTAGGTTATTTCTTGTAGCTTTTTTTCTTTTAGGTTATTTCTTGTTTTTAGAACTTTAATAATTGTAAAATAAATATTAAGAAGTAGAAAGAAAAGGACTTAAATAATTAGAAAATGAATAACAAGAAGAGCAATTTCTTTTAGGTTATTCTTATAGGTTATTTCTTGTAGCCTTTTTCTTTTAGGTTATTTCTTGTTTTTAGAACTTTAATAATTGTAAAATAAATATTAAAAAGTAGAAATAAAAGGACTTAAATAATTAGAAAATGAATAACAAGAAGAGCAATTTCTTTTTAGGTTATTCTTGTAGGTTATTTCTTGTAGCTTTTTTTTTTTAGGTTATTTCTTATTTTAGAACTTAAATAATTGTAAAATAAATATTAAGAAGTAGAAAGAAAAGGACTTAAATAATTAGAAAATAAATACGAAGACAAGTCATACAAGAGTACAAATTATAAAAGATAAATTGTTCTGCCTTGACAATAACTAATATGTAACTTAACTAGATACAAACTAGCCTCGCCTAGCATCGTTACGCCTTCTCTATCTATGGCGCACCCATGGCAATGAATTTTTGGGGATGGTACGCTCAATATTCTTTATCTTCAAAGGATGATCTTCAAAGAGAGACATGTGTCCAAAATGGTTGAAGTCATCTAGGTCAATTACACCATCAACTCCTAAACCTTGTTGCTTTCCGGGGAAGAACTATATGCTTGGTTTTGTCGCTACTTTTCTTTTCTTCCTTAGAAAGGATCTGTTCGGGCATAGAAGACTGCGGCAAAGACGGATAGCAAGGATCCAGGGATCATCCTTGTAGCCTACTTTACTTAGATCAAGAACTCTTAGGCCATAGTTGTCCACTGTGACATGTTTGTCATCAACCCATTGGCATCGAAACACAGGCGTCTTAAATGAATCATAGTCTAGTTCCCATATCTCCTCAATGAAGCCATAGTATATAGCGTTTTCATTTGAATCATCTATGGCCTCACAACGAACACCACTGTTTTTGCGCCATGCTCTTTTTTTGTCTCTAGAAGTGGTACAAAAACGTGAAGCCACTAATGTCATAGGTCCGCCATGATGTGACTGCGCCGAGATGGTCCACCGCCAACCTCTTGATAGTTTGTTGCTCAATTGTTTCTCCATTTGGAATGTTCTACTCCATTAGCCATGAAATGAATCGACGCTTGTGTTCCTTTGATAGCCAATCCTCTGTTTGCCCAGGGTTATGATCGCTTAGCTCTTCTATGTGTTGTGTGATCAGAGGCCCCATTATCGAGAGCTGATGCATGATGCTATGATGCGCCTCGAGGACTATATTATAGTCTAATGGGATGAATGATTTCCGGCCCATCCTCCCACACCCATGTAGTCTGCCCTCATGTCGGGACGGAGGCAAACCTATTGCAATCTGGTCTTTTAGAAAATTATTGCAGAATGGACCTCCGGAATCAACGGCCTCTTCGGTAGTGTACCCCTCTATCATGGATGCCTCGGGGACGAGCACGAGTGGATACATACCCATTCAAGTATTGACATGAAACGTTCATACGTCCACATCTCATGCAAGTACATGGGACCCAATGCCCTGTATTTGTGGCACCAAATGCACGACAAGGTGTACCATTATATCAAAGAAAGATGGTGGGAAACACATCTCAAGCCGTGACAATTGTCTCAACCACGAATTCTGAAGAGACTCCAACCGCTCTCGGTCAATTACCTTCGTGATATCTCGTTAAAAAGTAGCATAACCGTGTGATTGCCATCTTTAAGAACACCGGGCTTATAGCCCCGATGGCAATAGGGAGAAAGGTTGTCAACATCACATGGCAATCATGTGAGTTATAATTGGTGAGTGTAAGATCCTTCATTGACACAATGCTCTTAATGTTAGAGCAAAATCCAGCTGGAACTTTTAATTTCTTCAACCAAACACACATCGCATGTTTCTCATCCGTAGTCGGGTTGTAGATTGCTGCCGGGAGGTGGTACTTTCCATTATCTAGCAACACGGGATGAAGTTCGGTTTTATCTTTAAATTGACTAGGTCCCGACGTGAACTCAATCCTTCCTTTGTCTTACCCTTTATGTCTAGCAAGGTACCAATTATGCTTTCAAACACATTCTTTTGAATGTGCATACCATCGACCGCGTGCTGTATGTCAAACTCTTTCCAATATGGTAAATACTTGAAGAAAATTGACATCTTCTTGAATGTAGCCCCAGGAGTTGGCTTCACATCCTTTCTTGCTCTTCCATCTTTTGTCTTCTTGCCAAATACAAACTTGATGTTCTTAACTATCTCGTACACTCTTTAACCTTTAATATTACCTGATGGAGCAGTGGACCTTGTTTCGTCATGATTGTCAAAGTATCTATCCATCTTTCGCAAGCGGTACCTATGTCCTCTCGATAAGAAACGCCTGTGTCTCATGTATACTATCTTGTTGGAGGCACTGAGGGACACGTAAAAAGTTTCATCTAAGCATACTACACAACCAACCTTACCCTTGAACTGTCCTGACAATACAAAGAGAGTTGGGTAACGTTGATCGTAACAAAAATAATTGCTCTTAGTATGAATGACTCTTTCCGGTATTCGTCCAATATGGCGACACCTGTATCCCACAATATTCTCATTTACTCCATTAATGGCTCCAAGAATACATCGGTGTCAACACCAAGGTTGTGTAGGTCCGTAAATAAGAATGGTCGACAGAATGTATTTTGCGCTTCTCACTAGAAGAAATATGTAGATCTGTGATAAAACATTACAAAACGTTCGTCATAGATCATGCGTCTTTATCCATGGTTTGTGACGTTTATATGTTCATAGAACGTCAGAGAACAGTTCTATGACGTTCTATAAACATATAAACGTCACAAACCATGGATAAAGACGCATGATCTATGACGAACGCTTTGTAATGTTTTGTCACGCATCTACATATTTCTTCTAGTGTCTGCAACAAGTGTGGAGGGAGGTTGTAGATAGTGAGGAGCACCGGCCATGTGCTATGCGTCTTTGCTCCTTTCGGCGAAGGGATTCATTCCGTCAAGTACATAGTGCGAACCGAACATTTCTTGTCTCCTTAGCAAATTTAGGGGTGGTCGGCATTGAATTTTTGCCATTGCTTCCCATCGGCGAGGATGTCGAAGCTTTCCATCTACTTTGTGCTTGTTAGAAGCATGCCAGGTCATAAGCTCTGCATCCTCAGGGTTTGCAAACAAACACCAGAGACGATCAACTATCGGAAGATACCACATCTCCAAAGCAGGAACCCTTCTCTGGGCATAATAGTCTCCTTCATTTTCTTTGTTGCAGAGTTTTGAACTCTGTTGGGTCTTCTTTCTCTTCTTCCCTTTAGAAACAGAAGTTGCATTCTCCTCTTGTAGATAGTCTTTTTTCGTCTTGTACCGACTTGCACTACAATTTGGACAGTTGTCCAAGTCTTTGTAATCACCTGGATATAAGATACAGTAGTTTCTGCACGCATGGATCTTCTGGACATCCATAGTAAGCGGACTGATTAGCTTCTTTGCATAGTAAGTGTTAGCAGACACTTTGTTCTCCTTTGGAAGCATATCTCTGAGAGAACTCATTAATGCATCGAAGCTGGCATCGGACCATCCATACCTAGCCTTCAACATCAATAACTTAAGCACAGACCGTAATGTCGTGAACTCTTTGGTGCAATCCTTACTCTTATCGTACAAGGGCTCTGCTGCTGCCTGCTCTAAGGCCTCCATCCCTTTCATGAAAAACATTGATGGATCCGTATGACGACGCAATAGTGCAGCCATCAATTCTGCGTCTTCATCCTCCACCTAAGTTCTGTTGGCGTCGGTTCCTCCAACATTTGCATCATCATCATGAACATCGGGCACAATATGTTCACTATCTTGGGGGCAATGGTGTTCTGTCTCATGTCCGCATCTTGGTATACATCGTCAACAAGCATATCCGGGCCATTGCCACCGAGATTCACAGGGGTCTTGACTACATACGTTGTAGAGCTTCCCTCTCTATGCTTTGTCCAAATCAAGTAATCATTCATAAATCCTCGGCAGACCACATGAGCCATGATTGGACTTGTGTCTTCAAAAACAACAAGATTTCTGCAGTCTAGCAAGCAAGGACAATATATGTGCCGTGCGTGTTCTCGAAAGCATGATTTTTAGCAAAGATCGATAAACCTACGGACCTCAAGTACGTAGGATGGATCTACTCTGTCTAAGTTATACATCCAGAATTCTCTATCCATTGTTACCTGTTATAGAGTTTAATAGATTTAAATAATGTAATCACTAAAAAGGAGACATGAATGTTTACGTGATAATTACTAACAAACCTTAAGATGATCAAGTAAACTCCTTCAATGGATTATAGATGAAAAGGACTCCTCGCTTGTATATTTCTCAAATAATACACGTGCGGGCTAAATTACATATAGTTAAAACAACTAGTTAAATAAATACGCCTCTCAAAAAAATAACTAAAGCAATACTAAATAATAAAACCCTAATTAAAGAATCACCGGTACTTAATTAAACAAAACATAACTAAATAATTAAAGCATCATTTTATTAGATGAAATCCTAAAAACTAAACGAAGACTAACCACGCTTAATTTAACCAAATAAAACTTAATAATTAAAGAGAAAATAATTTTCAATCATCAATATGACAAATAAACTAGTAATTAAATAAGACTAAACACAACTAAATGAACTAAACATAATAAATTAAAGCATCATTTTATTATATGAAATCCTAAAAAATAAAGGAGGACTACTTAATGAAACCCAAATTAAAGCCTAACCACTGCTTAATTTAATAAAACAAAACTTAATAATTAAAGAGAAAATAATTTTCAATCATCAATATGACAAATAAACTAGTAATTAAATAGACTAAACATAACTAAATGAACTAAACATAGTAAATTAAAGCATCATTTTATTATATAAAATCCTAAAAAACTAAAGCAAGACTAAATAATGAAACCCTAATCAAAGCCTCACCACTACTTGATTTAAAAAAAAAACATAACTACATATTAAACAAAACATAACTACATAATTAAACAAACACTAATTTCAAGCATCAATATAACACATTAACTAATAATTAAATAAGAGTAACTAAAAATTAATGAAACCATAATTAAAGAATCACCACTAAAAAACATCACTAATAGCTAATTAAACTAACCATAACTAAATATTTAAATAAAAGGAAACCCTAGACAAATAGTGACTAGAATTATTAAAAAAAATAAAAACCTAGCTACTCTTCTCTCTCTCACATGAGGTGAAACCCTAGATCTCAAAAAGTGGGTGGGATTGAGCAATAATGGTGGAAATGAGGCAAGAAACACATAAACTAACCTTTTTTTAGTCAACTCCGAAGAAATCAAGAGCAAAACCTCCCCGTGTATTTAGTGAAATGTGGACCTCCAAAGCTCCTCCATGAAGAACTGTGTCGAGCTACAGTTCTGTTGGAACTGTGGTGGGGAGGAAGAAGGGGGGTATATATAGGAGAAGATCACCACAGGCGGTTGACTTAAGGAAACCGCCTGTGAAAATGGTGTTTATTTTCACTGGCGGTTGACATAAGGGAACCGCCAGTGCAAATGTTCATTAGCACTGGCGGTTCCTTAAGTTAACCGCCAGTGTAAATGACGCCATTTACACTGGCGGTTCACTTAAGGAACCGCCAGTGCTAGCCCTTTTCCACTGGCGGTTCCAAAGCTGGGGCCCGCTTGTCGATTTTCAGTGACGTCTCTAAGCTAAAACCGCCAGTGCAAATAAAACCCTACCGTCAAGACAAATGCTTTGTGTACTAGTGTTTGGTTCTGCTGGTCAGAGATGGTCGTTGCGTGTGCAACCTATAGCTAAGATGGAGAAAGAAGGCAGGTCCAGAACATGAAGAAGAAAAGCAGCATAAGCACCAGCGATTGCAATGGAGGGAGGATTCGGAACAACGAACAAGAGGCCACTCGACTCAGAATCAGAGCTACCTGAGGGAGGTCTCGTAATGGGCTTACGTATTACTGTAACCAAATCTCATATAAATGGGTTAATTCTCAGTCCTACCAAACGACAGAAATAATTTTTGCCGTCCCAATTTCTGGTTTCGATTACAAATAACAATGCAATTAATCGAAGAAATATCAGTTTTATCTAATGAGGAAGAACAGAGATGCGTACCTTCAGCTTCAGCGAAAACTAAAGCAGCTTCCCTGCAAAGTCTAAAGCTCCTCTGAACTGAGCTTGTGCAAACAACTATATATAGCATGTATATCACGTATATATAATAAGGTATATAGTAGTTGGAATTAGTTGGATCCGAATAAATTGTAATATCAGCTCAGGACCCAAGCGCCGTCACCTAAATAATAATACAGGATCACTTAAATAGTGTATAGTGTAGTATAACATGCAAATAGTGTATAGTGTAGTATATTTCACCAAGAATCTAAAAGCTAATTAATTGTGCGTACAACCTGGACATGCATGTATGTTGGGCAAATTTTTACAAAACAAGTGGCCCCTACTCTCAAATGATAATTTGAGTGTTGGGCTAAGACAAGATTAGACAGTGTAAACTTGCCAAAATATCTAAAAAAATATGTTGTTCTTGCCCAAATATCATAAAAATTAAATATGAAGTTCCATTCAAATATTTGTGTACACGTACCTGAAAAAGGCTGAAGGAAACAAACCATTCCAGTCTGGACCTTGTTTGGATACACTTCTATCCACCATAATCCATGTGTAGTGAATTAGTTGGATACGAGTACATTGAAACAAGTCCTATAGAAAATTCATTTAGACAGCACACATCCTAAAAATCATTTGCTCAAAATGGTGGCTCAAAAGAATTAAGAATTGGTCTTTTTGAGGTAAACAGGAGGGGTCAACCCCCTATTGGGCTTTCATTGAATATTAACATAAAGAAATTACAAAGAGTCAGACTCTGGTCTACCAAGACATAAAAGGAAAGAAAGAACATAAAATAAGTTACACAAAACTGAGCATCCATTGATCAAACAACGGTTGATAGCGATCCTTAGCTCTTAGCTTAACTAAGGCTAATTCCTTTTGAAAGGTGAACTTGCATCCTTGCACAGAGTGTTGCATATTCCTGAAAATCAAGTCATTTCAAGAAGTCCAGATTGCCACAAGAAATGTGTGGCTTTTTGACGTATTTAGTATGACAAAATGTCATAATGTCAGAATATCATCCACACATCCTTCATAATGGATACATCTGAAAAATCATGCATTCTTGCCTTGATCCACGATCAAGGAGATACATGCACATGAGTAAATGATTATTAAAGGTGAACAGGATAAGGAGAACCTATGCTATACTTGCCTTGATCCACAAACTCTTGCTGATATTGGTCGTTCAATGGTACTCCTGCCACCAACGACGTGCTCACCATCTATACTCAATCAACACATCAACATCATGCATTCTAGAGACATTCATGCGAAACAAACAAGAACAATACACTAACAGTAATAAAACAAGACGAAGAGTTTTTAAAAATAACAAAGTTTGAATCACCAAAATTAGAGTCAAAATGACAAAGTTATGCCTTTTTTTCTCGAACACACAGGAGAGCTACGTATCTTTGTATTAAGAAGAAACAAGGGGCAAGAGCCCTTACAACACACCAGGGGCAAAAGCCCTTACAACACACACCCATACTTCTAATGACTTAGAGAAAACACACGCGCCTTTTACTAAGACAAAAAACGACCTCACCTCCAAAAAAGGACCCTACTGGTAATCTATAGGCTCCCCTGTGCCTTTGCAAGACTCCAGTAACGATGTTCCTCACTTGCGAGCAACAATGCTCTAGACAAGTTAGGAGGAGTAGCATAAAAAATGCATCGATGATTGTCCATGCCCCAAGGATGATAAGCAGAGTTAAGTTCTTTTTTGTGTGAACCATCCAATCTTGACTCTGCCTTGGCCCACCATTCATCAAAGGAGGGTTCATCTTGTTGTGGTGAAAGGGCCTGTAAACCCACCTTCCGCAGCAAAATATACCAAAATTCTCGCGCAAACACACAAGATACTAACAGATGATTGATAGTTTCTTCCTCTTGATCACAGTGGGGGCAGCGATTCGGATGTGGGAGACCACGGCGTGCAAGCCTATCTGTTGTCCAGCATTTGTTATGTGTATAGATGGCCATGCAGCCTGTGGCCCGGCCCACGGCCCACTATTTTGGCCCGGCCCGAAGCACGGCACGGCCCGGTGGCCACCGGGCCCGGGCCGGCATGGCCCGAGGCACCAGGCCGTGCCTGGGCCGTCACCCAAAGCCCGCGGCACGGCACGGCACGGCCCGGTCGAAGAGGCGGCACGGTGGCGGCCCGGTGAAGAAGCTCCAATAATAGCAGGCCAACCCCCCAGCAGACAGCCCAAGCCAATAGCAGCCCACCATACCCCTCCCTTAACCCCAACTTCACTACACACGGCCCTCCCTATCTCCCCCGCCCGCCACCGCACACTCCCCTCGCGCCCTCTGCTTCTTCCTCGCCACGCCCACTGCCCATTGCTTCTCCCTCGCCACGCCGGAGCACAGCCCGAGGGGGCCAGCCCGGTAGGGGCACATGGCGAGGCGGAGCATCTCAAGGCGTGGCTCCACCGCGGGCGACGCCCTGCGTTCACGGCGGGCGAAGCACCTCCACGGCTCCACCTCGCGCGGCGCCGTCCCTCCGCCCCGTGGCGAGCAGAGCACCTCCATCTCGCGCGGCACCGGCACCGACGCCGTCCCTCCGCGG
Source organism: Chrysopogon serrulatus (assembly GCA_015844335.1). NCBI lineage: Eukaryota > Viridiplantae > Streptophyta > Magnoliopsida > Poales > Poaceae > Chrysopogon > Chrysopogon serrulatus. Next base: position 14,610 of record JADLZL010007324.1, read on the forward strand.
CAGGCAAGCGCGGGCGACACAGGTGAGCACGGCGAGCACGCAGCCACGCAGGCGGCAGGCGAGCACACGGCGGCGGCGACGCCCAAAGCGGCGGAGCGGCCTCCTCCTCCACGTGGGCAGCAGGGTAGCGTCACTGCCTCCTCGTGGCGGCCTCCTCCTCCACGCCGCGCCGGCAGCAGGGCGCCGCCACGTCGGCCGCCTGGCCCTGGCCGCGTGCTTGGCACGGCGGCACGGGCGGCACGCCGGCCGGGCCGGCACGACGCCCCACAGGGCCGTGCCTGGGCCGAGGGCGCGGCACGAAGCACGCACCTGGCACGGCACGGCCGGCACGACGGCACGGCGCGGCACGGCCCGATGGCCATCTATAGTTATGTGCTGCCAACCACATAAAGAAGCGGCATTTTCCAGGAGCCTGAGTTTTCCAAATATGCTCCCATGGTTTGAACGTAGTAGAACCAATGAAGAAGGCCTCATATGCAGATTTTGCAGAATATTGGCCTGATGTCGAGAGCTGCCATACCCCAAGCCGATCTGCCAGGTAGCAGAGCTTCGAGGCCACAGCTCGACGCCAGGTCCAGGCATGGAGACCCCAGATCCAGCCCCCGCTGACCCAAAAACCAAGGAAACACCGACCGGCACCACCTAGGCCATGGCCGACGCCAAGGGGAGGAGTGGAAGACCGAGAAAAACAGAAGGAAAGAGGGATAGGGCCCCACCGCCACCATCCTTACGACCGCACGGCCTGCCGGTGGCACGCTCGAGCGGCAGCGAGGCAGGCGAGGGGGCGGGGACGTGCATACATATTACACACACAAGCATACTTAATTACAGGATCCACATAAGTACCTTGTAGCCAGGCAGGTAAGACAAAAGTACGACAAACTGGAATCAAGAATTGCAACACCAAGTTCATTCTACTTGCGACACAGCGATCATATGATCTTGCACCAGCAAAATTATATTTGACAAAATTTGATACTCCCTCCATTCCAAATTATAAAGTATTTCAAGAATTTTAGAGAGTCATTTTTTTTAAGTTTATTCAAAATTATAGAAAAATAAAAAAGATTTATAATATCAAATAGATATTATGTGATAATAACCTATATAACTAATAAAGAATCTAATGATACTTAATTGGTGTCATAAAAGTTATTATTTTATTATATAAATTTAGTTAAACTTAAAAATGTTCGACTCTCCAAGATTTTTGAAATGTCTTATAATTTATAATTTATGATGGAAGGAGTAATTTGTTTTTGACTTTTAAAAAGATTTTTAATGGCAGTTGACTGAGTCAACCATCCATACAAATGCCTCATTTTTACAGCAGATGGCGTAGTAGAAATTTCAAAAGCCGCAAGTAGACTTTCTATAAAAATTGTCTGTGCGGTAGTAAGTTAACATGTGATTTGTAATGATAAACTCTATTATTGTTCCACAAAGTACACAGCCAGCTAAAAAACATGAAAGTTATCAGTCATCGTCCATAGTCACGTATCAGTGAACATCTACATTTTTTAATACTAGAGACTAATATGTGTCTCTAGTAAAAGTACATTGAGCATCTCCAACAGTTTCTCATCTCAGATTGTCATTCTTATTTTTTTTAGCAAAACAGAAAAAACCTTCTCCAACAGTTCCTATTACGGGTTGTCATTTATCCTAAGTTAGAAAAAAAGAGCTTCCGCGCGTGTATATATGCATGCTTGACTCTGCGCGCGCATTCGATCGTACTAGGAGAGGTGGAAGGGTATAAAAATAATTTTATTTCTATCTCAGGGTTTCTGATGTAAGTTTTCAAGAGGCGGAAGGACATAAATATAATTTTGTTTCTGTCTTAGGGCTCCCGACATAAGTTTGATTTAGATTTGGCAAGTGAATTATGCTAAACTATTAGAGGTGGACTCTTTTTTCACTTGCCATATATCTTAGAGAATTGCCAAATTACAAGATTTACCAAATAAATTTTGGTAAACTCTTAGAGATGCTCTTACTAGGTGAAACACTAGGCGTTTTATAACGATGTACAGTGGTCCCAACCAACTTTAGAATTCTTTAGACAAGATTTATCTATATTTAAGAAAGTAACTACAGGTTCGTACTGTAAAGTATCCAAACATTTTTTTTCCTTTCTAATTCGTGTATGATCGTGAAATGCATGCGTTTACATTCATACAAATGTTTCTTTATAGCTTAAAAACCTTTTCCTCACCTTCGTTACAAAGTACAAGACGTTTTGGATTTCCTATATACATTATTTTTATCTAAACATAGTATATATGATCGGAATAGAATAGCATTTTTCATTGGACGCGATATGGCGCCCCTAACCTAGCCCCTCCCCTGGCCCCCCACCCGGCCAGCCGCCTCCCTGGCGCCGGCACCCCCCCCGCCTCCCCTGCCGACGTCCCTTGCTCTTCCACACCCCACCCCTTAGATCCGCCGCAGCAGAGCCTCGCGGGCCCTGGTGAGCCGCCGCCGCCGCCGGATATTGCCGCCGCCGCCTGGCGCCGGCGGCGCCCCGCCTCCACGGCCACCTCCCCTTCCTCTCCCACATCTTCCCTTCCCGGCCCTGCCTCGCCACGACCTCGGGCATGCGCAGGCACGGCCGTCGCCCGCCGCCCCCGAGGCCCTCGCCGTGGCGGGCGCGGGTGTTGGAGGCGCCGCCGCCGCTGCGCTGCGGCCGCCCGCTGTGATGCCCGGCGAGCCCCTCCTACGCCCCCCCAGCCTTCCTCGAGCCCCCTCCTGCAGAAGGCTGGGTGCGGGACGCCACGGCGCCATGGAAGCTGAGCTGGAGGAGCCACCTCCACAAAGCTCATGAGAAGGCACCTGCTGGTGGTGCGTCGCTGCCCTTCACGCCACCATCGGGCATCCTCGCAGGTGTCGTGCGCTCCCTGCCTCCTACAGCACCAGGCACTGCCGCGCCAAGGCAGTGTCCACTGTCGGAGACCGAGGAACCTCCGAGGACGCCGTACCTTCGGGCGCATGCGGCCACGCCACCACCGTCCACCTCAAGCCCTTCTTCTCTCTCACCGGCAGTGGCACCATTCTACCCGTTATCCGGTGGGCGCACCAAACGTCGTCGGTGGGAGGACAGTGATGACGACAACGAGGTGTCTGGCGACGACCGCCCCTCATCTTTCCTAGAGGCTACTCGTCACCCAGCAAAGGTGGACACGGCGCCCTCCACAAGCACCCAGACTCGCCCTGGTGTGGCTTCGAGGCGTGGTGGTGCTGTCTGTGGTCGTCAGGGACATGATCAGAGGCGAAAAGAGTTGAAAGGTCCTAAATGGCTAGAGGGGGGTGAATAGCCTATAAAAATTCTTGCAAAGCACTTAAACAAACCGGTTAGTACACTAAATGGCGAAGCAAGTGTTGCGCTAGCCTAGAGAGGGGTTGCAAGCCAACCTATCCAATTCTAGCAAATCTAATACACTAGAGCACACACAAGCAACCTAATATGCTACAAGCTACACTAGTGCACAAAGATAATCGCAAGAAAGGGAACCGAGAGGTGCAAACCGTGCCTTCGGGATGATGACCAATCACCGTCTTGTCAATACAATGAAACCCGAAGAGATGATCCAATAGAGAAATTCAAGTTGATCTCGAAGGATCAAACCACACAAGAAAGCCGAGGGATACAAGATTTTTATCCCGAGGTTCACGTGCTTGCCGGCACGCTACTCCCCGTTGTGTCGACCACACACTCGGTAGTTCGGTGGCTAATCGGCGTCACAAGCCAAGCCCTCACCGGGCGCCACAAGAACTCTCACAAAGTGAGGGTAACTCAATGACACGAGATTCCACTAAGGATTCCTTTCGCGATCTCCTGCGGGGTAGGATCAACACCCCTCACAATCACCTCCGGAGTGGCCAAGAACAATCTTCAACCTTGCTCAACTCGGCTCGTTGCTCCAACCGTCTAGGTGACGGCAATCACCAAGAGTAATAAGCTCAATCGCAGCAAGAACGCTCACTAGTGCCACTAGATGCTCAATCACAAGGCAAATGCACTAGAAGCTCTCCCAATCACTCTCTAGATCAATCAAGAGGCATGCAAAGTGAGGGAGTTGGTTTGCTTAGCTCTAGGGGATGTCAAGAATGTCAAAGTACCAAGAGAGACTCCCTAGAGCCGGCCAATTCACTTATATAGGCGCCCACAAGAACACATAGCCGTTGCCTTCAAACCTCAGTTCCTTCGAACTGACCGCGGCGAGCAAGAGCGCAAGACGAACCGACCGGATGCGTCCGGTCCAGCGTCCGGTCGCACATAAACGCCCATGTGTACTAGCCGTTTGAATTTTACCGTTCGCGCCCAACATCACGAACCCACTCGCGCGCTGTCAGACACCGACCGGACGCGTCTGCTGCTACACCGGACGCCTTCGCCAATGCGAGGCGGCCGCCCACCAGAGAGCTACCAGAGAGGTCATTTCTTGACCGGACGCGTCCTGTGCACCTTGACCGGACGCGCCCAGAGTCCGGTCCACACCAGCTCGCAAACGCCACGTTTCAGCAGGCCGACCGGACGCGGCAACGGACCGTCCGGTCACATGCCGTCCGGTGACCTCGAAAAAGCGCCGACGCGCCCACACTTGACCGGACGCGTCCGGTCCCTACCGAGACACCGTCCGGTCACTTCTGAGTGACAAAACTTCGTCCGAAAAACTCCGAGTCCCGCCTCCGCAAGCTTCGGCGGGAGGGTTCTATACCCAAACACCATCACCCCTTGCTCTCATGTGCCAACACCAAAGTGTCTCTCCACTTGTGCACGTGTGTTAGCACTTTCAAAAGAATTTTGCAAGAGATTGTTAGCTCACTAGGTCCCTAATGCACATGCAAAGTCATTGCTCACTTAGTGGCACTAAGATAACCGCTATTGCGCGACATCGCCCCTCTTAATAGTACGGTTATCGATCCTAAACCCGGCCATCAACTTCTCTACTCACCTATGGCCGGTAAAATGGAAATACCCTAGCATATACCTTTGCCTCTAGCATTCCATCTTGCTCCTCATCTTCCTTCATCTCCAAGGGTGGCACTTAATCATCTTTGATCACTTCCATCAACTTGATCACCATTCTACCACTTGGCTTGGACCTCCCCTTTCTCTAATGCTACACACTTAGCAATAGGGTTAGTCCTAGGTTTCATCAATTAACCAAAACCAAACTAGGGCTTTCAATCTCCCCCTTTTGGTAATTGATGACAACCTCCACAAAGATAAGAGTTAAATTCAATTATGGCTTTACACCACTTGTCCAAGCAATATGAGCTTGTGAAAAGAGTTGGACAAGTCATGTAAAACCTATTTGGTAGCTATGGCTCCCCCTACATGTGTGCTAAGAGTTTGGATTAGAAGCTTTGCACACATGATGGATAAATTAGTTTTAGGAGAGTCATTTCTACCAAATTGATGCTAAGGTGTATAGAATGGACCTTTGAAGCGTGATACCATTGGAGTGCACATCATGAACCATCCTTAGAACCAAACCTAGCTAGAAAACATCAAATAGCTAGAAACCCCGTGAAATCAATCATTAAAAGCACGGTTTCTAGATATCACTTAGAAGGCACTAAAAAAATGCTGCTTCTAGCTAGAACCTATGCATGCTAGTCATCAATTCATCAATCAAGATCTATACTAGCAAGCACCACACAAGCAAGAGAGATACCACTTATGAAATGAATACACCTAAGTGCAATGCAAGCAATCATATGGATATGCACATTCAAGTGCAATCAATTGTGTTCATGAGCTTGCTCCCCCTACTTGTGTGCTTCAAAATTTTGATCCCTTTCCATTCTTCAATCTTCATCTACTCTCCCCCTTGATGCATGCTATCTTTGTATTCTCTCCCCCTTTATCATCAATGACCACAAAGGTATATGATCATGCTTGGTGTAGACTTGAAATCATAGAGGGAGCTTGAAGTAGAGAGGTGATCACTTAAAGTTAAGGATCATTTGTTTCCATAAACTTCCTTCTCTTGTGGTTCAAACTAGTAAACTTGCATAAGTAATCTAGCTCGGTTTGAACCAATGACAAGCTTCTTCACAAATCTTTCAATGGTTATCTTGTCAATGTTGAACTAGATCCTTTCTTGCTCATTTAACTAGATCAAACACTAGGGTCACATTCTCATGAACAAGTCATATTTAGCCACTAGATCATACAAGACATAGAAGCAATAGTGGCATCATATGTACTCAAAATCACTTTGTTTTCATGAATGAGCCTAATAAGCAAGAGATATCACTAGAAGAAATGTCTATATGCTCTAATCATGTCCTTATTAAATATGAATGTATCATGCTAAATAATTTCACCTTTGCAATAGTCGAAGGAGAGGCATGTCACATAGTTGGGGGTGCATTCATCTCATGTTGGAGAAGTCAAGAATGTTCAATTCATTTCTCAATGTGCAAAATCTCTTCTCATCAAGTGGCTTAGTAAAGATATCGGCAAGTTGATCATCGGTGCCAACACTCTCAATAGAAATGTCCCCCTTTGCTTGGTGATCTCTAATGAAATGATGCCTTATGTCAATGTGCTTCATCCTTGAATATTGAACCGGATTGGTGGTGATTTTCATGGCACTTTCATTGTCACATAGCAATGGCACTTGTCCAAATTTGATTCCAAAATCGCCTTCATCCATAGTAATTGAGCACAACAACTTCCCGCACTAATGTATTCGGCTTCGGCGGTAGAGAGTGCAACACTATTTTGTTTTTTGGATGACTATGAGACAAGTGACCTTCCTAGCAATTGGCATGTTCCACTAGTGCTCTTTCTATCCACCTTGCATCCCGTATAATCGGAGTCTGAATATCCAATTAATTCAAAGTTTGACCCTTTGGGATACCACAATCCAACATTTGGTGTGTGTTTAAGATATCTTAATATCCTCTTGGTTGCTTTTAAATGACTTTCTCTAGGTGAAGCTTGAAACCTTGCACACATGCACACACTAAACATGACATCCGGCCTAGAAGCGGTCACATAGAGTAGGCTTCCAATCATGGACCGATACAACTTTTGATCTACCATATTGCCACTTGTATCCAAGTCAAGATGACCATTTATTTCCATTGGTGTCCTAATTGACTTGGCTTCTTCCATTCCAAACTTCTTCAACATGTCCTTGATATACTTGCTTTGACTCACAAATGTGTCTTTCTTCAATTGCTTGATTTGTAGACCAAGGAAGTAGCTAAGCTCTCCAATCATAGACATCTCAAATTCTTTAGCCATCATTTCTCTAAACTCTTCACAAAAGTCTTGGTTGGTTGATCCAAAGATAATGTCATCCACATAGATTTGCAACACAGACAAGTCTTTGCCAATTTTCTTGGTGAAGAGAGTGTTATCAACCTTCCCCACCTTATATTAGAGATTCATCAGGGAAAGAATGTTAGTTTGTCTGCTTATTTTTGTGGTTAATGGCAGTTAGGCTACCCACTTCCAGGCCATACCCATTTACCATGTCGGTATATTTAGGTCATACCCTTCTTCTCCATCTCAATCTAGTCGTCCTCACTCTGAACTATAAATGCATTCACCGTGAGCCCTTAATGTTGTTGCTATAAGAAAGTAAAATTCGTTTCCTTTTCCCAACCACAATGTATCATAGTTTCCATTGGGACATTGGGAAAAGGAAGGTCCTACTATAAATCTGCAAGAGGATCAGATAACGTTCTCATATCTGCCTGTTCTGTCATGTTAGTCCCATCTTTTTTGGCTCTTTACTGTATCAAGTAATACTGATCCTGCTGGCAGATTACTGCATTTGGGTCAAGACACTGTGGTTTGTTTAAATGGTACCAAACACATTTTGTTGCCAATAACAATAGGTAATTTGTCCATCAATTGTAGGTTTAATGTTCACTGGATAAATCGGTTCTGTTTCGTGCTCTGCTACTTACCCTCATCATGTGAGTTGCCCATTTTCAGGCCTACCTTCCCAAACATCTAGATTTGTTCTCTTCAAACATGTAAGTTCATGTTCCTGAATTCATTCAAACATGTAAGTTCATGTTCCTGAATCCCAAGCATTTTGATGGCTCAAATAGATTACATGTTTTTTTTTTTCTAATGATGCTACCATAGGGCTCTCATAAAAAGAGATATTTTTTACTGCATGCTGAATGCTTCTTGAGATTAATACAAGATCAACTTCTGTACATTCTGTATGAAGTTAGGATTAACACTTGGTAGTCTCACAAGAATTTTCCTGTTGTTGCAAAGTTTGCTTCATTGATGCACTGGATGATTATTTTTTTCCCTTTCTTATACCTATGCTCAAAATTGGAAGTCATCAACGTCGTAGTTATTTTTCCTTTTAGTTATGTTTTCCTTTTCGTTGTTTTGTTGCCTTGGTAGTCCCTTTCTGCTTGACCTTTAGGATGTCATGTCACCTTTAAGATAATTGTTTTCTAAAGTTGATAACAGAGGAGACCAATGCAGCAACAATTGCCAGATCACAGAACTGGACATTTCTATTTTTGGCTACTACTTAATTGTTGCTGTACTGGTTTTATGTTGCTAGCCTATCCTGTTATTTCACCCTCTGGTCAAGCAAACAAAATGGCAAAAACCTCTTGGTTATTTTAGTTCAATGCTTCTGTGTTCGGTTTGCACCTCCATGATTTTCTAGTGTTGCTTTTTGGTTCCATGTTAACAGGCTTTCCTGTTATTTCGCTTTCTGGTTACAAAAAAAAAGGAACTGAACATACTTAGGAATTAAGCCTGCCTCTTGAGATAGCCTACCAGACCTTTTTGCAATGTGGGACTGCTTGATTGGTAACCCAGCTTGGACTATTGGATCTTTTTTTATATCTTTGCTCATATTGATAGTTACTTCTTTTTAAAGTGGATTTGCTTCCCTTTCAGTTTTCCAATCACCTTTTCCCCCTTACTTCTTGGGGACGATTTCCCAGTTTCCAAATATGTGCAGGATCAGAATGATGTTCATGGCAGTGCAGAATAGCATTGATTTATTTAGAAAACAGGATTATTAAATAGCAGTGCAAAATACTCAGAATCCTAAGACACGTGGACATTTGGTTGTCTTTGCTGGCATCTGACAAAACAGCCGGGCAACTAATCCTGTTTTGTCAGACTCAGTGCAAAATGTTGGCCGACCCCTCCCTCCCCCTACACATATCTGAAGATAGATCAGTTTAGATTAGATCACGGCTGAACCCACGTTTGCTTCCTCTATCCTCTCAGCTATTTCTTTACGTTTATATAAATAAATAAATATAGGCTGGTCAAACCGATTACACATTGATTACAGGTTAATCTTATTTACTGATTCATCGAACCATTAACCTCCAGAATTCTCCTCGACGTGCAGGTTCTATTTTGTTTCTCAACATGTGGATCAGTTGACAGTTGATGTTTAACTGCAACACTAACCATCATCAGCTCCAGATTTTGCAAGGCTGAGAAGGATGGACAGGAAATTGTCTGTTATGGTTGTGTTTTTTTGTTAGCTAGCATGCTGTTACACTCACCTTTGCTACATGCAAAAATCCAATGGCTACTTTTTTGTCAATATAGCAGTTCATAGAATGTAAAAGACTTTGCATTTGTTGCTTAATAGATAAGAAGATTTTTCTATAGCCTCTAAGTTCTCTGATTTTAGCGTGCTGAACCAGAAATATTGCTTCTGCAGCCTCAAAAGTGGACTTTGTATTTATTATGTACCGACACCGCATTCTGCAGCGTGAATAGGGCAGGCAAAACATGCCATCTCCCATGTTCGTGGACAGCCACAAACGAAACAGTGCACAAAGACTTTACAGAGACACCGGATTGATTCTCATAGCTAACAACAAATGCTCAGAAGCCGGCACAGCGGAGCGCGCCCCCATGTGCTAGTTTATACATGTCTGCGGTTTGTTCTCTTTTCCAAAACTTCGGTAGGCAAAATCTAACACAATCATTAGCAGGTTCTAGTGAGCAGGAGTCCAGGATGACAACCCTATCTCTCCTATCGCTTTCAAATCATGGGTTAATATTGTCAATGAACTCAAAATGGAGGCTTAGGCATCAGAAATCTGCACACAGTCAACAAGAGCTTGCTTATCCATGCTCCCTGGAATATAGCTACCAACAAGAACACCTTCCTCACCGTGGTCCTGAAGTCAAAATACTTCCCAAATGCCTCGTTTTGGACTCTTAGCGCCCAAGGACCCCACTCCATTTTCTAGTTATCGATCTCCTCCAAATCCGGAAAGACCTTCACGCTAGCTCAACCCTACAAATTTAGTCAAGTAACAACTCCATTTGGTCAAGCCCTTGCTTCCCTATTTGGGAATCAATTCATGATCACTTGTTGCTTCCTATTACTCATCTCCCTCTCCCAGCCACGGTTGCTCAGCTCTCGCACAAAACCTCTCAAAACTAGAATGTTCAGCTCCTCTCTAACATCTCAATCAGTGTAGGCTATAACTAATGTTCCAATAGTCCCTTGTGACTAGCCGGATGTCCTAAGATGGATCCAACAAGAGATGGTCGTTGCTCCACTAAAAGCATATATAAACACCTAAGCAGCCAATCATGTCATTCAGCTGCCATCACAAGGCTCTAGAAGTATCCATACTCTAGCTAGCAATATTTTGCAGAGAGCATTGAGAAGCAAGGAACTGCTCCCACTCATCAAGACCTTCACATGGCGTCTTATTAGGAGGGCGCTAGCTACTGCAGAACAAGCATCCAGGTATACCACTCACATTTATAAACATTGTGCTGCCTGTAGTACGGTGGAAAATGATGATCACCTTTTCTTTCGATGATATTTACCAAGAGCGGTTTGGTTTTTCTTCCAACCACCTCTTCGCTCTGATGATTTTCCTAATGAGGACGATGGGGTTCAAAACACTAGTGATTTGCCAATTGCACTGATGAGTTCCTTAATAAATGTCTGCTAACTTTGTGGTATTTATGGAAGGCAAGAAATGATCGAAGATTCCAAAGAGCAGAATGGACTCCTTGGCAGCGCACCTCGGGTGGCGGCACACCTCTCCTCCTATACTCAAGAAGCTCTCAGGTCATTCCAACACTGGTCTACAAAAGGCCCAAGGAGAACAGGTGCCTTAGTATTCCCTGCATGACCATCACAGGGCATCCTAGGCAGTCAGGTATGACTCATTCAGGTGCAAGTCTTTGACCAACAGGTGACTTTCAACATCATGCCTAGGGGGCATTCTATAGTACTGCAACTCCAATACTACAACCCTTGCTTCTTCTAGGACCAAGATGCTATACGGACGTGACAACCCTTCCTGACTCGACTCTAATGCAACCTAGAATGATAGGTATTGGCATCTTCATTTTAAATATATAGGATAACCACTACTCCAAATACTTACATCAGCAGCAGTTCAAAACCCCCATTCAGTGCCGGATTTTGAACCGCCACAACCAAATCGGTAGTGATGTGGGTTGATCATCGATGGCGGTTCTTTCAAACCGCCAGCGATGACCATCGTGGCAGTTCTAGAACCGAACTGCCGGTGTTGTGGTTTTAAAAAATTATGATTTTAAATCCAAAAATAGCAAAAAAAAATAGAAAAAAATAATTTTTCACTTAAAGAGGGGTGGCCTAGCCAGCTGGCTGCCATTTCTTCAACTCACGTATTATTTCACATCAAATCATGTGCATGCGGCTGGCTGGATTCGAACCCGCAACCTCCCCCCCGCACGTATCCTCCTCTCTACCTTTGCACCACAATATCACTTGTGACTACAACTTGTTTTGGGCCTCCTCATATTATACCAAACCAAGTAAAAATTAAGTATTTGAGACCTTAAATAAATTCAAATGAAAAAAGTATCAACTATAAAGTTTCATAACTTTTTGAGATCTACAACTTTCATGTTGGTCATTTCTCCATCCAAGGTCATTTAAAAAGTCAAATTTTAAATTTAAGAAAGTCAAACATAATTTTTTTGACAAGATAATTTCAAATCAAAAGTTGTCAACTACAAAGTTTCGTAACTTTTTTGACATCTACAATTTTTGTTTTAGCTATTTGTCCATCCGAGGTCATTTAAAAAACTCATTTCAAAAATTTAAATTTCAAATTTAAGACATTCAAACATAGCTTTATAGGAGAAAATAGATTCAAATGAAAAGATTGTCAACTATAAAGTTCTAGAAATTTCTAAAATCTAAAACTTTTATTTTGGTCATCTTTTCATGCAACTTTGTTTTATCAGCTCAAAATTTGAATTTCAAAAATTAACTACTTCAAACAACATTTTAAAAGTGTAAATGATTTTAGCCGGAAAAGTTTTGAATAACAAAGTTGTGCAACTTATGAAGATCTAAAACTTTTATTTTAATCATTTTTCATCTAATAAAAGTTTCACAAATCTTACATATATTTCTCTCACATAGTTTCCTAAAGTATAAAGAGAGATATAAAATTTGTGAAGAATGTTACTATCACTTTGTCGGATAAGAAAATGACCAAAATAAAAGTTATAGATCTTGATGAGTTCTACAACATTTGTTTTGGTCATCTTTCCATTAAAATTAATTAAATTTTTATGCTTTATTTTTAATATTCAGCATCTAGCGAGATCACATCGGTGGCGGTTTGTGGCTAAACCACGCCACCGATGACCCTATATCGGTGGCGGTTTATGGCTAAAACCGCCACTGATGGTCCTATATCATTGTCGGTTCTTGGCTAGAGTCAGCAGTGATGTTTGAACTCCACATTAGTGCCAGTTTTGTCCATAAACCGGCAGTGATGTGGACCTTCGAGTGCGGTTTCGTCCATAAACCGGCAAAGTGAAGCCGCACAACCGGCACCGAAGAGATATCAGTGCCGGTTCTTCTAAAACCGGCACAAATGTTGCCGACACTGAATGTCAATTCTGTAGTAGTGAACACACAGTGAACACCATCTACACCAAAGCCATGATGGCGGCCTTTACATCTGTGGCCTGGTGCTAGCTGCACAGATCATCCAAAAGCTAAACCTATAGATCACCAGTTTCCTAACTGATAATCAATAGTTAGTTGTTTTTTCAACTCTACAGATCTTTCCAATCCCCTAATTGGAGAATCGAGCATCTTATTTAGTCATTCATCAATAGTACCGAATAAACAAGAAGGAAGATCTTCAAAATACATAGGAATCAAAACCAAGCAGTAGATAGCTTAGCAAGACATGCCCTCCGACATGATGACATGCCCTCCGACATGATGATAGCTTGAATCCTATGAATGTTTTCACTTTCTCAAATGTGGCACCTGTCACTTAGTGCCTTGTTTAGGTTGTAATGCAATCTATTTTCATGAACTCTGTAACAATCATCTCAGCATCTTGTTGAAATAAAATTACATTTCTCATAAAAAATCATCCCATGAACGTGTATGAAAATGTTTTCTTGCACTTTCATGAATTTCGTAGTGTTGTTATATGTTCCAACTTAGAGCATAGAGACTCTAAAACTTGGATTCTAAATCTTTAGTTTAGAGCCTCTCCAATGAAGTGTGTCGCTAAGAGAATCTCCAATGTCTTTATAAAATTTACTCTCTAAATCATTATTATTTAAAGAGTCATTTAAGTAAAAAAATATTTTTGATATCTTTGTACCAAACCTTTTCTATACTAGTAGATATGCACGTGCGACGCCAAGCATGTGTTTATAGAAAAAACATATCAAGATCGATAAATATTATAGTCAAATGATAAATAGGTACTTGCAACTGCATCATCTGGAATTGAGTCTAAATAACAAGACAATCGCATTTTAACAATCATTTCTGTAAAACAACTAATATATGCTATCTTTGTCTGCTAGCAGAATATGAAGTAACTAAAAGTAATAGTTTAATTCAATTATTATTGAACTTACATATGGCATAGTTTAGCATGGTATATATGGCACAAAACAAATCAGAACATTATTAGTAATAATCAGGAAAAGATGGTTTTGATATACAATAATCTATCATGTTTTTCTGTATTACATATATTATTGCACCAATAAAAAGAGTTGAAGCTAATCACTCTATGCAGTGCATACGTTCCTGTGATATGAGAGTTGTTATTATTGTACATAGAACTGTGATGCTTAACACATTCAACTATATCAGAACTGATTGTAGGGTAAAGAGTATAGCAGATCACTTTGCAATCAAATAGCAGAGCCAATGGATATGTAAAAGCATAGTCACTTGTATAAAGTAAAACTGCGGGGTAAATTAGTAAGTGCTTCCCATGCAAGATAAATGGAGCCAAGACTTTGTCCAATTATCGGGGCTCTTTAGCTGATCATATAAGCCGGTTGATAAGACAAGCCGGCTAATTTGCTGTGAGAGAAAAATATTATTCGAACAAATGATAAGACAAGCGAACAGGACAATCGTTAAAGGGGACAAATGCTTGCTTTGATCCACTTTCTCTATTTGAGTGAACAACTTGAAAATGCAGCCCAAACAAATGATTAATAGTGCTGGTAGGTCACATCTGCTAAAAGAAATCCTTTAACGTATTTTGTAAACACTACAGGGAAATTCAGTAGTACAGAAGGTAACACACATTTCCGTCGAAGCCCATTGGTTTATACTATCATGTCACTGAATTAAATCCCTACATACAGTAGAGGCACTGCACTCAATTAGCCTTTTCAGACTATATTTGGCATTATTGTTATTTCCTTTCACTATGCTTATTCAATAACATTAGGCCTTTATTTTTAAAGTTATGATAGCCTCATAGACAACGTCCTAATAAGCAAGATATCTGAATCATCTTCTTTTCAGTTTTGTTCATCTAAATCATTCTCTGTTGCGAGAAAATACAAAGTTAGCATTATCAGTAAATTAACAAGTACAAATACAAAGCCTGCAAGAAAATATACCGGTGCACAAATATTCTCCAATCAGTTTTATATTGTCTGAAACTGAGCATAGGACTGAAAAGCTTTTAGGTATATAAACATAACAATTCAACTCGATGAACACAAAGATTCAACAACATATAGTTCAGAACCACAAACAGATGAGGATGATGTATGCGCTGGAATGAAAGGAAGCAGGGTGCATTGAAGTATTTGAGAATTTTCTATTATGATCGTATAGGAAAATTATGATCGTATAGGAAAATAAGCGGATGAATCATAGTGAAACTGACGCCATGGTATTGCTACTTGCTAGTTGCTACAACAGCCAATGAACTTGATGTGGGCATTATCAGCAAGCAAATATGATCCTTAGCTTGTCTCATAAATACCTCCTGTGTTAGGCAATGAAATTGATGTCGGCACTATCAACAAGCAAATATGATCCTGAAAATTCCCATTGCAACTGCCAAGTTTGCTACAAGTATGTGTTTATATTTTTATTTAATTTATCATCCTTAGCTTGCCCCATATTTTTAAAAATTGCTTTGTTTTAATAATCTCTGTGTTTAATAATTGCTAAAAAAACTCAGTTGCGGCATTTGCTTTGTTTCTTCCTACAAATCTGAAATCTGTAATAATCTATCTATATTATATAAATTGCTAGCAGCTTATGCTAAAAGCAGCAGCAAGCCCGTTCAAATATGCTATTACCTTTAGCTTGTTTGGTTCAGTGAACTCGTGATTAGTAATTGGTGATTTCCTCTCTCAGCCCACTTTATTGCTGTAAAAACCAAAAACCATGTTGATTGAGGCCATGTTATCAGCAGCGCTACTACTGCTCATGCTGCAGCTCCTGCAACGACCCCAAAGTGGAACTTCAGATGGGATGCAGTGCAAGTGAGTTTACCGGAGAAGAACAAGACTCATACGGTCATATCTGTCGGATTGGACTGAGCCTCTCAGACCTCTTGGAGTGCCTCTAGTTTGTCCATGGCACCAGTCAGTGCCTACAGCCTAGTCGTGTAACGGCACCAGCAGCAGCGAGACCGCAATAAGAGCAGGATCAAACCAGAGACCTAAAGGGGCCATAGGGGAGGGAGCGAGATCCAGAACTTGGCGTGCATAGGGGCTACAATGACGCGACATCGTCACCCGCTCCCGGACACGCCACCGCATCCTCTGCGGGCACTGGCGCGCCCTTCTCCTCCTCCGATCCCCTGTCAGGCGTTACAAGGTGTTGCCGGCCAATGATTTGTGGCAACTGGCAAGTTAAAAAGGATTTCATGGAAATAGTTGAAAAGGACACAGGAATAGGAATTAGGAAGGGAAGAAGACGCCAATGATTTTATTTAGATTTGTTTTTTTCACGGGCATAGGAGGGGGTACCGGTGGGTGGGTATGAATTGCGGGTAAAAAATAATATGAGAGAGCACCATACACAAGAGAGAAACACGTGTCAATGTTTACATGTTTACACACCTGACCCACCTGTTATATCGCGGTGGGGGATTTCGACACGTTGGATCTGATCTTAATTAGATCCAACAGACATGAATTGGTAGTGGTACGAGAGATGATGGTAACAGGTAAGTAAAAAATATTTTTGATATCTTTGTACCAAACCTTTTCTATATCTTATCTGGACTCTAGAGAGTCATTATTCTTGTTCTCTATCTTTAGCTAACAAGAAATCCAAAAATAGAGATGTCTATGTTTTAAGATCCATTTTAAAAAGACAGTTCAAGGATTTTTTCTGTAAAATCTCTATTTCTATAACTTAGAAAGGACATAAATATTCTCTTAGAGTATCTCTAAGAGCACCATCTTCAACATTATTTCTAAAGTTCACTGTCTAAATCATCATTTTGAAGTCACTTGAATTAAAATTGGTTTCTATACTTTTTCACTTTCCAATAATTTTTCTATATTTTGTGCACACTCTAAAGAGTCACCCTAGCAACAAATATGCAATAGAGGATGGCTATATTTTGTTAGTCAATTAAAAAAACTTGGTGGAGGGTATTTTAACCAAAATCTATATTCCTAACAACTAGGAAGGATACAAAGGATGTATTAAAGTGCATTCTTAAATTGAGGACTTCATTAGTGCATAGGGAGTACCAAGTGCATCCACCTCCCTCATTAGAGTTGTTTAGGTCTAGTGAGAGTTTGTACTTATTACTCTTGACGATCAACATCATTTAGATGGCTTGGTGGTGATTAGGAGCTTTGTGAGAGACCCAATTCATGGTGCAAACGGTTGTAGGTGATGGACTATGCTAGAGTAATGAAGAATCAACCCATATAGAGCACTTGGTCCTTGCACAGATCAAAGGTGAGCTATACCCTTACGTGGGTGCTCCAATAAGAACTAGTGGGGAATTTCGAGTCTCCGATACCTTGAGAAAACATCGTTATATTCCTAACCCTTCCACTTTACATTTGAACAATTTACGTTCATGTATTTTGCATTGTTAGAATGCCATTATAGCGTAGAGTTGGAACTAGGTCGCAAAACTTTGAGTGTCATGATAGAAAAAACTATTGGGCAGAAGAAGTAAAATGAACTAAGTGATATTTTTAATTTCATGATAATTTTAGATTATCTCAATTCAACCCTCTCTTGGGCACCTAGATCCTTTCAGCTGCATAGAAAGGTCACTAAGAGCATGTTTGGATCTCTCGCCATGACCTACCTCATCATCCATACAAGCAAGGATTTCCCTTGCTAGCTTGGATGAGCTGATCTAGCTCACCTGTGTTGGCAAGGTTTACCTTACTGAGCATGTCTAGGATAGAAAAGCTAGTAAGGGATGGATGCTCTTGCTATTGCCACATTTGGCTTGCTGAATAGGACATGCAATTTTGTCATCCATCGACAAGAGTATGGGTAACACATAGGCCCTAGTAATAGGGTTCCCCTCGTGGGTGGATGTTCAATTCAGATCCCCAGGAGGGTGTGCTATCAGTGAGCACGTATCTGGGAATATGAGTAAGGAGAGGACCTTATGGGAAAGAGGGTGAGTGGCACACATAGGAAGAGAAAGGAGCATGTGGAGAGAGGGGATAAACTTGGAAACTCTTTGCAGGGCCGAGGATAACGAGCATAGTCAGCTTGGGAAACCTTCTGTCAGTGTTTAGCAACCGATAGCCAGCCACGGGGATCCCGTAGCAGTTGATTTGGATCTCAGCGAATACTAGAACTCGGCGGTTACGCAAGTGTAACAACCCGGGTTTTACCGGACACCAAAAATTCGAACTTTTTAAAACTTTTTCCTGCAATGAGTGAAGCATGTAGTCGCTAGATCAAATCGCGGTCAAACAGAGGGGAGTTCTGCACGCGACGTTGCACTTCATATAGAATTGCTTGTAGGAGAATGCCGAAATTCTTGAGTCGGAGTTAGTTCTGTGTTTGTCTGGAGTTTGGAGTGCACAAGTACATAGCAAGTCTCTTCGAAATCCTTTTCCTCAATCCCCCTCAAATCGAATCATAGAAAGGAAAGAAAATCCTTCTCCGCCTTCTTCATCTTCCCTCTAAGTCTCCCCGGAAACTCTCTCTTTTTTTTTTCCCCTTTCGAATCCACCTCCAAATTCCTTGGCAAAATATGAAGGGCATATCTTTAAGGTGGAAAAAGGAGAAATTCCTTTTATCCAAACCCTTCCTCTAATGTCAAAATTCCCTTATTCAATTTCATTTGAAAGCCTTAAATAAAAATGGGAAAACCTCGGATCATCTCTTGGGCGGCGGCCCAACTTGCTTCCTCCTCCTTCCACCGGCCGGCCCAAAGGGCCGCCTCCTCCCTTTCTTCCTTTTAATGCCGAAGGCAAGCGGGCCCAGCTTCGGCCTCGGCCTGCCCGCCTCCCTTTTCGTTTTCGGCGCAAGGCCCACGGCCCCCGCGGGCCCGGCCGCGCGCCGCGCCTAAACCCTAGGGGCGCTCCGCTCCCATCCGCCGCCCACCGCCCGGGAAAGCGCAGCGCGCGAGCAACCTCCACATCCTCGGCGTCGGCGCCTCGCCTCGCGCTCGATGGCGCCAGCGCCCCGGAGTACGGGACGTCGAGGCGCATCGCCGTCCGTGCCCGAACCCTAACTGGCGCCGCTATAAAAGGCCACCGCCGCCGCACTCTTCTTCTTTCCGCTGAGCCGCCGCTGCTTCTCCTCTTCGCCTCCTGCTCCCCCTCCTCCTCTCTGCTTTCGCGCTTGGGGCTCCACGCCCCGCCTCACGGTGCGCCCGGCGCTGACGCGGCAGGCGGGCGCTGCCGTCTCCGGCCAGCCACCACAGCAGCGTCTCGTCACCGCCCGGCGTCGAGCGCTCCACCCTCGTTTTCCTGCTAGCGGCCGCCGCTCCTCATTCCTCCTCTCCTCTCGCCGGCGCTTCGCCGCGCCAAGCACCCCGCCGCCATCGCTGCCCGCCGTGTCACTTCCCCACCCCACTCGCCCACGTACTCCGCGCCTCCCGTGCAGCCGGCCGTGCTAAGCAGCGACCAGCTACCGCCCGTTGCCGCGCTCTGGCCGGCTGCTGCCGCCTGCAGCAGCGCGGCGTCGCCCGGCGTGTCCCGCTTGCCTCCGCCCGGCGCGCCGCCCGGCCGTGGCTACACCGCGGGCCGCTCACCATCGCCCTCCTCGGCGCATCTGCCTCACCGGCCCGTCGACCGCGCCTCGCCGTGCTCGCCTCCGCCCAGCCACGGCGCGGCGAGGGCGCTCGCCCGTGTAGCCCCTACTCCAACGAGCCGCGCCGGCCTCGCCTTTCGCTGCGCCCGGCCGTCGAGCCTCGCCGGCGCCGTGTGCCCGCTGCGGCGTCAGGCCGCAGGTCACCACTCGAGACCGCCCGGGCGCGCACTCAACCGCCGTCGTTCAGCAAGGCGACCTTGCCGCGACGTTGCCTCGCCGACCCGAAGCACCTCGGCGCCTGCAGCGCCGTGCCTCCTCCACCCGCTGCTCCTCGCCCGCCCGGACCACGACCAGGAGCTCCGACCTCACCATCCTGCTCTGTCCCCCCGCCGCCTCGCTGTTCCGTGCTGAAACACAGGACAGCATCGCCGCCGGTGAGCCACCCCACCCAAATTCCACTTTTTCCCTTCCTGCCGCCGAGCCAGCCGACAACCGAAGTGCGAGGCGGCCGCCGTGCCACTTCTACACATTGCAGGGGACGTCGCAGCTAGTGTTCCGCCACTCCTGGCCACGTTCGCGCCGCCGTCGGCCAGCCGTAGCCACTCCTGGCCACTGGCAGCCTGCTCCGGCTGGCTGCAGCTAGCCCATAGCCACCACCAGCTGGCCAGAGCGGGCTGCAGACTGGACTCGGCTGGCCACAGTCGGCGGAGGTGGCCAAACGTGGCTACAGCAGGCCACGACTGGCCGCTGCCCTCCCGGCGCTTCGGCGTCACTCCGTGAAGCCCTGTCCAAGTCGGCCTCGTTCTCTCCGTCGACAAGGTCGAACCGAAACCCCGCCCGGCGCCAACCATCGGCGTCGGCAAAGCTTGCTCTTTTCCATTCATAATTCACGGATGTCGCATTTTATCTATATCGTGTCTATACATGCCTGTGCCATGCCTTGGCGCCCGGCCTATACCTCTTATGCTATGGAAATGTGCTCCTCCGTGTGGATGTTGTCTTGTGTTGGGTTCGTGTGTTGTGCGGAGTTTGTCTGAGGACCGAGCCTTTGAGCCGGCTGAGAGAGCGACGTGTCCGAATGTGCGATCCCGCAATGGTCGTAATGCCGAACACGATCCCTTCCTCTCTTCGTATCTTAGTTAGCTTCGTCGGCGTGGCGTCGTTAGACCCTATTCGACCCGGGGCGTAGTCATCATGGACTCGACACGATCACGGATGTTACCCGTATCACGGTGAGCCCCTGTGACGACCTAGTCTAGTGGGAGCGAAATAGGAGATGACTTTCGTGGGGCGACAAAAGCCAACTTCGTTAGGTGAAGCTTCGTGGCCGCGAGTTGCCTCGCCATGACCATCGAGCCCTACCTCTTTTTTTCCTTTTCTTTCTTTTTGCTTCTTCCTATCTAGCTCGTATGCTTGTGCCACATAGACCATAGTGATCCCTCAAGTTCGCGCGGTGACAATCACATCGCTAAGAGCCCAAGGAATCACATTGTGCCATTTTAGTTGCACGGAGGTCGAGGTGCCCTACAAGTTGGCATGGATCACGAAGCGTGCGAGACACTTCTCTTCTCTTTCGACCACCGTCCCCCGCCATGACGGGCAGGTCGAGAGAGGGTACGGAACCATCCTCTTCTATTACTTTTTCGATTCACGCTAATCCAGTAAGGCGTGGATTGAGTCCTTCTGTTTCTGCTCCTTCGATCAGTGACCTTTACCATGTCATGTAGATCGAGGTGCCGTGGGGCCCAAGTCCCTTTGATTTTTGCTCTTAACAGTGTTCTTTTATTGCTCTTGCTATTTTGATTCCATTCCTCTGGTTCCTGGTGATTGCAATGGCGAGTGGATCAAAGGAAGGTGAATCCCACCTTTTCTCTTTCGGATCCTTCGTGCTTAACCTCCTTGTATGCATGTACCTATTCGGCCAGAAGCATCCCTTGGGTTCTCGCGGTAACAACCGCACTGCTAAGAACTCTAGGGGTAACTTAGTGCATTTAGTGCACCTTGGTCGGGGTACCCTACAAGTGGACTAGGTACTCATGTTCTCTTTTGTGTCACTCCTTTTCGATGCCTCGCCTTTTGCCGTGGCGTGAGCACTGAAAGAGGTAGACCACCGCTCCCTCTCTTTTCTATTTTCTATTTTTCTCCGCTAGCCCGTTCTATTCGATCCCGTCTTAGCCAAAGACCGGACTATCTCTTCTAGTTAGCAAAGCTATGGTCTATGTCTCGTTCTCGGACCGTGTAAGTCGACCCGATCGACCGTTGGACCGAGGTCGCGGTATGGACATGCCCAGCTAACTCTCCTCTCTTCCCCTGTTGTGCTACTGTCTTCTCGGCTCCCGACGTTGTTGTGTCGTACGGGTCGAGAGGATCTGTAGCCGCTCCTCTGTCGTTCGTGTTCCAATCTCTTTTGCTACCGCCGGCTACCATGACGGGTAAGCTAAAGAGCCTCAGAACCAAGTCACAATTCCTCTGTTTCGTATTAATCGTTCTTACTCGAATCTTATGTAGTATTGTGACTTACGGGTTAGAGGTTACAAGGGCCAAACCCTGTTGTTCCTATTTCCCTTTTCTCTCCTGCTTGTGACCCTCCGGTCCCCGCCAATTTTCATGGCGTCCGGATCGGAAGGCCGCAATCGTGGTATTTGGTTAAGATAAGTTAGGATCAAGCCTCTTCTTTTGAAGCCGTACAGGTCGACATGGTTGACCCGGGACGTACTGGCTATTTCGAGGTCTCGATCCGAGCTTATGCTTAATAGACAACCACTTCTATTTATTTTGAGCCCGAGGATCGGACACCCTCCGCGAGGGCTAAGTCTCTTTCAGTGCTTTATTGGAGTTATCCGGTTTTTCTGTATCTTGTTACCTTTTTGGGGAGTATTGGATTTTGGTTAGGGAATTGATTGCTCTCCGTCTTGTTTGTCGCTATACCGAGGTAGTTGCATTGCGGTGACAATAGGCGGACCGAAGATCTGCTAGAGGGAGGAGACATGAAGGTCAACCAGATGTGGATGACAATGGATTTGGATTGCTATGACAGGTGCCACGTCCCACCCAATCTCATAGAATCCTATTAGGCATGCAATATGTAGCCGCTAGCGCTTTACCTTATGCATATGAACTGTGATAGGGTGCATGGTAGATTGTTTGATGAGCCATTACCTTGACGCAACCTTTCTCTCCCGCACACCCATTTGCTAGGATAGGACGCCGCCTACTTCATGATACTTGCTACACACTTATACTATACTCATACATGCTTGTGTGTGGCTAAGGCACGTGGTGCCGTAAATTGGATAACTGGGGATAACGTGGGAGAGATCTTGGCGTGTGTCTTGGGTGTGTGGTGAGGGTTGTGTCGATCGGGCAGGATCTACGACGAGTCGGGGGACAAGTCTTCGGGGGGAGTGTGATCCGGGCATTCCCTATGTGAGAGAGAGTACGTGGCGGGTACATGTGATGTGAGTAGATTCGGGGAGGAGTGTCTTCGTGGGGACGAATCCTCGGAATGGAGGTGCCGTCGAGGCACGGGCGTCGAGCCCCCTTGTGAAAGATATCTGTCCGGTCCCTCTAAGGACTGGTTTGGCGTTCCCTAGGGTTCATGGGACCTTTTCGTACACACCACTCGTTCTCGATGGGCGGGAAACGACTTGGCGGCTAGTCGGCCCCCCGCCATTACTACTAGGTTGGTAGGTGATAGTGTAGGGAGGTACGGGTGGCGAGACCCACACCCTCCCGAGACAACGTGGAACCCTTAGGGATCCCGGTACCACGTCTCACGCGTCTCGGCGTAGGGTGGATCTCGGGGGTGCCCCAGGCTGAGTGGTAGAGTGGCATCGGGCCGGTTAGGCGGCGACTTGGTATCGGCCTAGACGAGGCATCGTCGATGATGGTGATCTTGTGGTTCAGTGTACAAGCTCTGCAGAGTTACTAAATCTATACGTATAGCCGTGTCCCTGTGCGGACATTCCCGTGAGTACCATACGTTCGTTATAGTGAGAGGTGTCCATTTCATTTCTCCCCCTGGGTGTTGTTGGATTCCGGCTTAGGCCGTTGAGGCAAGGAGGAGCGGGAGTCTTCCTTGCCGACATGAGAGTGAGAGTGTGGTGAGATGTGTGGATGAGGATGTGGATGGATGGATGATGGACGTGTGGATGAGATGGGTTAAAACTTGATGAACTACATTATATTTATTTTTACTTTATGAACTGGCATAGGAAAACTATAGCCAAATATAGGCCTTTCTCTCTACCTTCGCATTCCACTTACCACATAGCAAAGCAAAGCATAGGGTGGGAGCCGGTGGCCAGTACAAATCGTACTGATAGAGTTGAGCAGGTTTGGTACCCGAGGAGGCCTACGACGATAATGGAGCTGGAAGGACTAGGTGGCCTCGTTCCTACACTCAAGTTTGGTTAAGGAGATCAAGTCTACGCCCGCTGATACCCTACCCCAACTCTGGTGATTCCCCGTGAAGGAGGAGCCTTCACCCGCTATGACGCTACGTCTACTCTGATGTTGTCTTGTCAGCATATATCGCTAGGATACGTTATACTTAGGTGTGTCTCTAAGTGTTGTAAAACCTTGTAACTTGTATCTTTTTTGCGATGTATGAGCTGTGGCATCAAGCGTAAATGATGTACTCGTGGATTTCCCTTCGAGGAAATCGCGGGTCGTTCGGTTGGTATCGAGCCATACTTGATTTGTAGGGACGAGACCTTAGGTTTCAAACACTAGTGTAAAAGCTAAAAATCCTGATTGGTATAGGTGCTAGAAGTGAAAACAGTTGTTCCTCCCTCTACCTTGAGTTCTATTCTTTGTCGACCACCTTGATATGAGGAGATAACCCTTAGGAATCACTCCCCCACTTCTGCCCACGCTAGATCGGTAGATGTGTGAGACTTTGAAGGCATAGGAGTCGCCTCAAGTCAACACTATGCATATAGGAGTTGTAATGCTTTGCCTGAATGCCCTGGATTTTGTGTTGTTGTGGTTTTTGTGTTTCTTATTGATTGAGTGTCGACTATATAGATTATTTTATATATATGACTCCGTGAGCACTGGGTAACCTAGCCCTCTAAAAACCTAAGCCAAACCTATGACTGGAATTAGGAAGTCGGTGCATCAAATTTTTGTCAACCTCCCTTCAAAATGGTTTTCTAGTCTTTCAAATTAAACTTCTCTTCCAAGCTGCCCCTTTACCTTCAAAAGTCCTTATTAAAAAAAAAAGGGAGGAGTGATTTTTACTTCAAAAGGTAAAAGTTTCAAAAGCTTTGGAGAGTGTCCCTTTTTCCCAAGTGAAAATGGTTTAAAACTTCCCCTTCAAAACCTATCTTTGGGTTCAAAGAGTCATCTTCGGACGACTTGAAAATTGGTTTCTTTTTCAAAAAAAAAAAATATGTGTTCTAAATTCGCTCTCAAGAGCCAAACTTTGCCTTCTATTTGACAAAGCGTCTTCAAAACAAAGATATTTGACGGCGTTTTTCAAGACAAGGGCCTTTTGGGCTCGATTTTGTTTTAAAAGGCTTTGATTTCACTTTGTGAGTCAAACTTTTCTTTTCGAAAGCAACCATCTCTGATTTTAAATGCGATTTATGACCAATTTTATGAAACAACCTAGCTTCAAAAGATTTTTGTCCGCAAACTTTTCAAAAGTTACTCTTACAAATCAAAATGCGTTTTCCAAATCCGATTTCAAAAAGTGTTTCTCAAAAACCGAGTTCCTTTTTGTGAAAGCTTTACCTTCCGATTTGGAAAATAAGTTTAAATCTTTTGGCTTGCACTCCTTTTTTGAACTTGTTGTACCGCAAATGAGACTTTCCAAAAGATTTGAGCTTCCAAACATCTTTGATTTCAACGCCTTTTTGAAAGCGTATATTTCGCCTTTAAAACTGGATTTCAAAAGTGTTCAAACAACTCTTTGCCTTGTTCAAATGGACTTTCAAAAATTACTCATTTTTTAAAAGCTCTAGAAAATCTTTGGCATTTGCAAAAACCTTCATTAAAAAAAACGGTTTTGAACCCCCGTGAACTTGGTGTTTTCAAAACCTCTTTTATTTCTAAAAGCCAATGCACAAGTTTTCAAAAATGATTTGAATTTTGAACCCCCTCTTCCAAAAAGTTTGGAAAAATTGAAGATTTACTTTAAAAGTGTTGATTAGTTTTACAAAAAAACAAACTTCTCAAGCATTTTCAAAAATCTCTTAAGGGGTTTGCTCTAGCTTGATAAAAATGAAAACTCTTGATTTACAAGTTTTTGAATCAAAATGAGTTGAAACCAATTTCAAATTATTTGTGTTAGTTTCAAACCAAGGGTTGCAATCTTCTTGCTCTCAAAAAATTTGCAAAATACAAAGACTTAAAACCTCTGTTTCGAAAAGCGATTTCAAAAGTGTTTTATAGAAGTCGTTTTCCTTCCCCTTTAAAACCCCCTTCCCTACCTTTTGTTCGGGACATTGGGATATTGTCGGCAACCTATTTGGGGACAAGCCACGATCTTGATCTATGATGCCACTACGAAACTTGGGGCCCCATGTGTGAGGCCTCCACATGGCTTGCTACCGAGCGTATCTTTGGTACCAAGGAAAGTGACCGTGGCTGCCCTAATCGGCACCGCATACCACCCGAATCTCGAGCACCCCCTTCTTTTTTGTTGAAAATCAATTACGAAAATAAAATCCCTTGAAAGAAGTTTTGTTCCCACGAAGTCGTTTTGTGTTCAAACTATTTTGGATTTTGCAAATTTCCCTTCTTAACGCTCCATCTTGTTTTAAAAGGAGAATTCAAAATCCAAAGATTTTCTTTGGGGAGCAGACCCTATTTTTTGGAAAAATTTATATTTTCTAGAAAACCGATTTTGAGAAAGTTTTGGTTTCTGAAAAACTACGACTTGAAAACCCTGCCTTTGATTCAAAGGCCTCAAAGTTTTGGTCCAATTTCAAAAAGTCCTTGAAAAGCTTTCTCTCAACATGATTCCCAATAAAAGGATTTACAAAAACCTATTTGAAAAGGTTCTCTCAAGGTGTTTACAAAACAAAAAGGATTTGATTTCCATGTTTCAAAATGTTGTCTTAAAAAGCGATTTCAAAGCCCTTGCACCTTCATTCAAATGTTTGTGTGGAGGAAGATTTACGATGACCGATTTCAAAAGTGTTTGAAAAGGCGTTGCAAAATGATAAAAGATTTTTCGAGTTCACTTTCGAATCCAATTCTAAAAGGTTCAAAAATGACAATTTCATTTCAAAAGAAGTTTTCGCAAAAGAGTCTTATTTTAAAATAAAGGATAATTTCAAAAGTCTGTAGCTTTACTAAAAAAAAACATTGCTTTTGCTTTGGAAAAAAAGGGTGGTTTTCTTCTAGCTTTCAAAATTGTTTACAGAGTTTTATGTACGAAAAATGTTTTCTATTAGCTTCAAAATCTGCTCCCGAAAATTCGGATTTCGAAAAGCTTCTTTCAAAAGGTATTTTGAACTTGATGCACGAAGGTTTTAAAAGCTCTTCTTGATTCGAAAACGAGTTTCAAAAAACCTGCTTTCTCACGGAAACTCATTTGATCACACAAAAAGTGTCTTCACGCCTTTCATAAACGCCTCCCTCCATTCGAAAGCTTTTTTCGTGAAATGTTTTCCAAAAAAGCTCTTCCTTCAAAATTCCGTTCCCACAAAGTCTCTCTTTGCAAAGGCTTGTTGCATTGATGCATGTGGAACTTCCGGTAAGAGCCACCAACCCTAGACAACACCTAAATCTCTGGGACGAGATTCCTGTAAGGGGGGTAGTCTGTAACAACCCGGGTTTTACCGGACACCAAAAATTCGAACTTTTTAAAACTTTTTCCTGCAATGAGTGAAGCATGTAGTCGCTAGATCAAATCGCGGTCAAACAGAGGGGAGTTCTGCATGCGGCGTTGCACTTCATATAGAATTGCTTGTAGGAGAATGCCGAAGTTCTTGAGTCGGAGTTAGTTACGTGTTCGTGCGGAGTTTGGAGTGCACAAGTACATAGCAAGTCTCTTCGAAATCCTTTTCCTCAATCCCCCTCAAATCGAATCATAGAAAGGAAAGAAAATCCTTCTCCGCCTTCTTCATCTTCCCACTAAGTCTCCCTGGAAACTCTCTCTTTTTTTTTCCCCTTTCGAATCCACCTCCAAATTCCTTGGCAAAATATGAAGGGCATATCTTTAAGGTGGAAAAAGGAGAAATTCCTTTTTATCCAAACCCTTCCTCTAATGTCAAAATTCCCTTATTCAATTTCATTTGAAAGCCTTAAATAAAAATGGGAAAACCTCCAGATCATCTCTTGGGCCGGCAGCCCAACTTGCTTCCCCTCCTCCTTCCACCCGCCCGGCCCGGGCCGCCTCCTCCCTTTCTTCCTTTTAATGCGAGAAGGCAAGCAGGCCGGCTTCGGCCTCGGCCTGCCCGCCTCCCTTTCGTTTCAGCGGCGCAAGGCCCACGGCCCCGCAGGCCCGCAGCGCCGCTGCGCGCAAACCCTAAGGCGCTCCGCTCCCATCCGCCGCCACCGCCGCCCGGGGAAGCGCGCCGCGCGCGGCAACCTCACATCCTCGGCGTCGGCGCCTCGCCTCGCGCTCGATGGCGCCCGCGCGCCGGGAATACGGACGTCGGCGCACTCGCCGTCCGTGCCCGAACCTAACTGGCGCCGCTATAAAAAGGCCCGCCGCGCCTCTTCTTCTTTCCGCCTGAGCGCGGCTGCTTCTCCTCTTCGCCTCTGCTCCCCCTCCTCCTCTCGCTTTCGCGGCAGGCGCCACGCCGCCTCACGGTGCGCCGCTGCGGTTGAGGCGGCCGCTGCCGTCTCCGGCCCGCCACCGCGCCAGCCGCGTCTCGTCACCGCCGGCGTCGAGCCGCTCCACCCTCGTTTTTCCTGCTAGCGGCCGCCGCTCGCTCATTCCTCCTCTCCTCTCGCCCGGCTTCGCCCGCGCCAAGCACCGCCGCCATCGCTGCCCGCCGTGTCACTTCCCCACCCCACTCGCCACGTACTCCGGCGCGCGCCATTGCGGCCCGGCCGTGCTAGCACCCCAACCGGCCAGCTACCGCCGTTGCAGCGCTACGGCGGCTTTCGCGCCGCTGCGGCGGCGCGCGGCGTCGCCCCGGCGTGTCCCGCTTGCCTCCGCCGGCGACGCCGCCGGCCGTGACACCGCGGCCACGCTCCCTACCATCGCCCTCCTCGGCGCATCGCCTCACCAGCCCGTCGACGGCGCCTCGCCGTGCTCGCCTCAGCCCGGCCCGCGGCTTAGCGCGGCGCTCGCCGTGTGTAGCCCTACTCCAGCGAGCAGCGCCGGCCTCGCCGCGCTTGCGCCCGGCCGTCGAGCCTCGCCCCGGCGCCGTGTGCCTCCGCTGCGGCGTCGAGCCCGGGTCACCACTCCGAGACCGCCCGGGCGCGCACTCAACCGCCGTCGTTCAGCAAGGAAGCGACCTTGCAGCGGCGTTGCCTCGCCGACCCGAAGCACCTCGGCGCTGCGGCGGCCGTGCCTCCTCCACCGCGCTGCTCCTCGCCCGGCGCGCGGACCACGACCAGGAGCTCCGACCTCACCATCCTGCTCTGTCCCCCCGCCGCCTCGCTGTTCCGTGCTGAAACACGGGGACAGCATCGCCGCCGGTGAGCCACCCCACCCAAATTCCACTTTTTCCCTTCTGCCGCCCGAGCCCGCCCGACAACCGAAGTGCGAGGCGGGCCTTCGTGCCACTTCTACACATTGCAGGGGACGTCGCAGCTAGTGTTCCGCCACTCCTGGCCACGTTCGCCGCCGTCGGCCAGCCGTAGCCACTCCTGGCCACTGGCAGCCTGCTCCGGCTGGCTGCAGCTAGCCGCTAGCCACCACCAGCTGGCCAGAGCGGGCTGCAGACTGGACTCGGCTGGCCACAGTCGGCCGGAGGTGGCCAAACGTGGCTACAGCAGGCCACGACTGGCCGCTGCCCTCCCGGCGCTTCCGGCGTCACTCCGTGAAGCCCTGTCCAAGTCGGCCTCGTTCTCTCCGTCGACAAGGTCGAACTTGAAACCCCGCCCGACGCCAACCATCGGCGTCGGCAAAGCTTGCTCTTTTCCATTCATAATTCACGGATGTCGCATTTTATCTATATCGTGTCTATACATGCAATGCCGTGCCTTTCGCCCGGCCTATACCTCTTATGCTATGGAAATGTGCTCCTCCGTGTGGATGTTGTCTTGTGTTGGGTTCGTGTGTTGTGCGGAGTTTGTCGAGGACCGAGCCTTTGAGCCCGGCCGAGAGAGCGGCGTGTCGAGCGTGCGATCCGCAATGGTCGTAATGCCGAACACGATCCCTTCCTCTCTTCGTATCTTAGTTAGCTTCGTCGGCGTGGCGTCGTTAGACCCTATTCGACCCGGGGCGTAGTCATCATGGACTCGACACGATACGGATGTTACCCGTATACGGTGAGCCCTGTGACGACCTAGTCTAGTGGGAGCCGAAATAGGAGATGACTTTCGTGGGACGACAAAAGCCAACTCGTTAGGTGAAGCTCGTGGCCGCGAGTTGCCTCGCCATGACCATCGAGCCCTACCTCTTTTTCCTTTTCTTTCTTTTGCTTCTTCCTATCTAGCTCGTATGCTTGTGCCACAAAGACCATAGTGATCCCTCAAGTTCGCGCGGTGACAATCACATCGCTAAGAGCCCAAGGAATCACATTGTGCCATTTTAGTTGCACGGAGGTCGAGGTGCCCTACGAGTTGGCATGGATCACGAAGCGTGCGAGACACTTCTCTTCTCTTTCGACCACCGTCCCTGCCATGACGGGCAGGTCGAGAGAGGGTACGGAACCATCCTCTTCTATTACTTTTTCGATTCACGCTAATCCAGTAAGGCGTGGATCGAGTCCTTCTGTTTCTGCTCCTTCGATCAGTGACCTTTACCATGTCATGTAGATCGAGGTGCCGTGGGGCCCAAGTCCCTTTGATTTTTGCTCTTAACGGTGTTCTTTTATTGCTCTTGCTATTTTGATTCCATTCCTCTGGTTCCTGGCGATTGCAATGGCGAGTGGATCAAAGGAAGGTGAATCCCACCTTTTCTCTTTCGGATCCTTCGTGCTTAACCTCCTTGTATGCATGTACCTATTCGACCGAAGCATCCCTTGGGTTCTCGCGGTAACAACCGCACTGCTAAGAACTCTAGGGGTAACTTAGTGCATTTAGTGCACCTTGGTCGGGGTACCCTACAAGTGGACTAGGTACTCATGTTCTCTTTTGTGTCACTCCTTTTTCGATGCCTCGCCTTTTTTTGCCGTGGCGTGAGCACTGAAAGAGGTAGACCACCGCTCCCTCTCTTTTCTATTTTCTATTTTTCTCCGCTAGCCCGTTCTATTCGATCCCGTCTTAGCCAAAGACCGGACTATCTCTTCTAGTTAGCAAAGCTATGGTCTATGTCTCGTTCTCGGACCGTGTAAGTCGACCCGATCGGCCGTTGGACCGAGGTCGCGGTATGGACATGCCCAGCTAACTCTCCTCTCTTCCCCTGTTGTGCTCTTTGTCTTCTCGGCTCCCGGCGTTGTTGTGTCGTGCGGGTCGAGAGGATCTGTAACCGCTCCTCAATCGTTCGTGTTCCAATCTCTTTTTGCTACCGCCCGGCTACCATGACGGGTAAGCTAAAGAGCCTCGAACCAAGTCACAATTCCTCTGTTTTCGTATTAATCGTTCTTACTCGAATCTTATGTAGTATTGTGACTTACGGGTTAGAGGTTACAAGGGCCAAACCCTGTTGTTCCTATTTCCCTTTTCTCTCCTGCTTGTGACCCTCCGGTCCCCGCCAATTTTCATGGCGTCCGGATCGGAAGGCCGCAATCGTGGTATTTGGTTAAGATAAGTTAGGATCAAGCCTCTTCTTTTGAAGCCGCATGTGTCGACATGGTTGACCCGGGACGTACTGGCTATTTCGAGGTCTCGATCCGAGCTTATGCTTAATAGACAACCACTTCTATTTATTTTGAGCCCGAGGATCGGACACCCTCCGCGAGGGCTAAGTCTCTTTCAGTGCTTTATTGGAGTTATCCGGTTTTTCTGTATCTTGTTACCTTTTTGGGGAGTATTGGATTTTGGTTAGGGAATTGATTGCTCTTCGTCTTGTTTGTCGCTATACCGAGGTAGTTGCATTGCGGTGACAATAGGCGGACCGAAGATCTGCTAGAGGGAGGAGACATGAAGGTCAACCAGATGTGGAGGACAATGGATTTGGATTGCTATGACAGGTGCCACGTCCCACCCAATCTCATAGAATCCTATTAGGCATGCAATATGTAGCCGCTAGCGCTTTACCTTATGCATATGAACTGTGATAGGGTGCATGGTAGATTGTTTGATGAGCCATTACCTTGACGCAACCTTTCTCCTGCACACCCGCTGCTAGGATAGACGCTCGCCTACTTCATGATACTTGCTACACACTTACACTATACTCATACATGCTTGTGTGTGGCTAAGGCACGTGGTGCCGTAAATTGGATAACTGCGGATAACGTGGGAGAGATCTTGGCATGTGTCTTGGGTGTGTGGTGAGGGTTGTGTCGACTGGGCGGGATCTACGACGAGTCGGGGGGGACAAGTCTTGCGGGGGAGTGTGATCTCGGGCATTCCCTATGTGAGAGAGTACCTGTGGCGGGTACATGTGATGTGAGTAGATTCCGGGGAGGAGTGTCTTCGTGGGACGAATCCTCGGAATGGAGGTGCCGTCGAGGCACGGGGCATCGAGCCCCCTTGTGAAGATATCCTGTCCAGTCCCTCTAAGGACTGGTTTGGCGTTCCCTAGGGTTCATGGGACCTTTTCGTACACACCACTCGTTCCTGATGGGCGGGAAACGACTTGACGGCTAGCTGGCCCCCTGCCATTACTACTAGGTTGGTAGGTGATAGTGTAGGGAGGTACGGGTGGCGAGACCCACACCCTTCTGAGACAACGTGGAACCCTTAGGGATCCGGTACCACGTCTCACAGTCTCAGCGTGCCGGTGGATCTCGGGGTGCCCTGTGAGCTGAGTGGTAGAGTGGCATCGGGCCGGTTAGGCGGCGGCTTGGTATCGACCCTAGACGAGGCATCGTCGATGATGGTGATCTTGTGGTTCCAGGTGTACAAGCTCTGCAGAGTTACTAAATCTATACGTATAGCCGTGTCCCCGGTACGGACATTCCCGTGAGTACCATACGTTCGTTATAGTGAGAGGTGTCCAATTCATTTCTCCCCCTGGGTGTTGTTGGATTCCGGCTTAGGCCGTTGAGGCAAGGAGGAGCGGGAGTCTTCCTTGCCGACATGAGAGTGAGAGTGTGGTGAGATGTGTGGATGAGGATGTGGATGGATGGATGATGGACGTGTGGATGAGATGGGTTAAAACTTGATGAACTACATTATATTTATTTTTACTTTATGAACTGGCATAGGAAAACTACTAGCCAAATATAGGCCTTTCTCTCTACCTTCGCATTCCACTTACCACATAGCAAAGCAAAGCATAGGGTGGGAGCCGGTGGCCGCAGTAAAATCGTCTTGATAGAGTTGAGCGGGTTTGGTACCCGAGGAGGCCTACGATGATAATGGAGCTGGAAGGACTAGGTGGCCTCGTTCCTATACTCAAGTTTGGTTAAGGAGATCAAGTCTACGCCCACGATACCCTACCCCAACTCGGTGATTCCCCCGTGAAGGAGGAGCCTTCACCCGCTATGACCCTTCGTCTACTCGATGTTGTCTTCAAAGCATATATCGCTAGGATACGTTATACTTAGGTGTGTCTCTAAGTGTTGTAAAACCTTGTAACTTGTATCTTTTGCGATGTATGAACCGTGGCATCAAGCGTAAATGATGTACTACGTGGATTTCCCTTCGAGGAAACGTGATTCCCCGTTCGAGCCGGCCTTGGCCATCACACACACTCGGCCGGCCTTGGCCTTTTGCGTTGGATTGATGTATGATTGTGTTGACGAAAAGCGTGATTGGCCTTCAAATCGGACAACCACACGGTTTGGAGATCCGAAGCGTGCGATCAATTTGACCTGAAAACCGACAAGGGACAAAAGATTGTTAAATATAAAATCGGAACGTGCCGGATGAGACCTGCACAGTTCCGTATATACGGCCCCTGAAGCCACTTCATTTACGACATACATACAGCTATAGAAGCTGTCTGCCAATTATGCATGTGATTCATTCGGCTAATATGAAGACAAAATACGTAAAGCATTGTTTGCCGAATACGCATGCATGAGAAGACATGTTTGAACAAGTGAAAATTAACTACAAGTTGAAGCATAACCAAGCTCGGCAATTCAGCCGACTCGGGGTCCATGAAGAAGGAACTAACAAACTATCACGAATAAATCCATCAAGAACTTGCATCCGCCGCCGCACGACACTCAATCCTATCAAGATCTAAACGTTTCTAACGTGCAAGAACCCGCAACATGTAACAATCTAGATTGATCTAATTCGGCCACTTGAGCATATGATCTATTTATCATGACAATAAAAGAATAAGAACGTTAAAGAGCGAATAGATCTATAAAAGTGTAGAGCCGAAACTAATCAATCTAGATCGGGCAAAAAAGTGTTACAAATAATTAAAAGCACTAGACACATGCAACACGTGGTAACTTAATGAATCTACTAGATCTTGCCAAATCTAATAGAGCCGATAACTAATCCTTGCTTCGCTAAGCTATCAAGCGGACGCCTGCCGCACGGCCATCTAGTCGAGATAAACAAAGCATAAACAAAGACTCTGATAACTATCTTGCCTCGCTAAGCTATCAAGCGGACCTTTGCCGCACGGCCATCTAGTCGAGATAAACGAGCATAAGCAAAGACTTCCCCGATCATCAAGCGGGACGCCGCAAGACGGCCATCCAATCGAGACGAACAAGACTACTTGCATCAACATCTAAATCCACCGCATGATACTAGACATGATAGCAAGGTTGCCGGAACTTACGGAGGTCGACGGATCGATGACTCCTCTCGAAGAACTCGACGACACGACAAAAGGGACTCGAAAATTGGCACGGGGCCGGTTGTATTGATTTGATTGTGTATATCTTTTACAATGGTCGAGGGTTTATATTTATACCCTGGACATAATATGAATCTTAAGAGGTTACGATTTACATAACATATTAAAAGTAACTCAAAAGTATGGCGACTCTCTTGCCATAGTCTTTTTTGAGTCCTTGATCATCACGTTCTTCTCCTTCTATTCGGCTTCCTGCTTGCCACCTTTTTGCTTCCCGAATGAAGCAACCACCTTCAAAGATAGCCGACCGCGTGAACGCTTGCCGAATCGCCTAGAGTTAGCCGTCCGCATGGATGCTTACCGAACTGCCCAGAGCTAGCCGAATGGATTCTTGCCGAACGCTCCTGAATACTTGCGAGTCTGCCATGTACTGGCCCACCTGTCGGCCTTTACCAAAATCCAGTGTTAACACATGCCCCCTCAATTTCGGGATAAAAGTGATTTTATTCCGAAATTGACCACAAACTTGTTCCTCATTTAGGTCAACACTGTTCAAACTTGTAGCCGCCGCCCGAAACCTGAGTCCTTCGATCCTAGATTCAAACCCACTTCAGGCTTTCAATGGCGACCCAGGATGGAGTTCCGGAGGTAATCCTTGCTTTTTCTCATGTATTCGGCAACTTTCAAATCGACCCGTCGTTTTTCTTCGACTCACTTTCCCCCTGTTGTACTGTTCTCTGAAGGGTTACAAGGACGAGATTTTGATTCCTTATGCAGCAAACCCTGATTCTTATTTCCTGGGTCCAATGGGAGACCCCGACCCGATCGAGTTCGTAGAGAAGGAGACCATGAGGATTCCTTTCAAATCTGGAGTGACGCCGTCGAATCAGTGGCCAAACACCTTCAAAACTTGGCCTTTTCCTCCAATTACCGGATGGCGAAAGTGGTATCGGAGGATCTTTGGACAAGAGCAAAAGATCAGCCACGGGATTCTCAAGACATCCAAAGATTGCTTGGAACTATCATTGTCGAGACACCCCGGAATGACTCCCTCCCCGATAGCAAAGCAGCTCACTTTTGGTCCGATGCCATTAACGCCTTTATCTTTGGCCATGGTCCAATGTCATTTACTCGGCCGATATCTTCATGATGACCGGCCTCAACGTGACGGGACCCGATTGTATCCCTCCAAATATAAGAATAGCAAGAACTGGAAGGCAGTCAAATCAGGAAGTGGATGGACAAAATACATCCAAACTTACATGTCATCCGGTGTTTGTGGGTGACAAAGAATATAAGGCTTTCATGAACATGTGGTTGTGCAGATTCATCTTCGTGGTAAATCTAATGAGCCAACTCTAAATCATATGGTGATGGTCAAGACCGGCCGCAGTATTTTAGTCCCCTTGGGCAAATATCTTTTTAGGGGTCGTCTATCATATGATGCATCGATCACCGTCCAAATGCGCACCATGGAGAAATCCACGTGTAAATGGTCCTTGGTGGTTCGTTCAAATGTGGTGCAGCTTGTATATGCACCGATAGTTTTCGTGGACCTTTATGACTTAGGCTTCCCTTCGTTAATAGTGTCAAGATGATTCGCAAAAGAAAAAGCTTGTCGACATATGGGGAAGCAGCATCTACCATTGTCATTAACATGGATATAGGTCATTTGTTCAAGCTGTTCTTCAAAGGCTTTGACAATGTGATTTGGCTCCCCTATAGAGAGAATGAAAATCTGACTTTGCCTTGCAAATTTAGCTATGAGACTGGCTGTTCGGATAAAGTGTCCACAGATATCTTTAATTCTTTCATCAAGCCCTGTGTTCTGCCAGCAGAATTTCATCATGGGAGGATGTTGTGCCCTACTTACGAATTCTACAACCCAAACATGGTGGCTAGGCAATTAGGGTGTGGACAGTTACCTCCAAGGCTATACCTCTCAAAAACTATAAGGCCGAGGGGAGAAAATAGGGGATGAAATAGAAGCCAAGAAAATTTTTGAACTTGGATGGGAGCTGCCATCATTTATGCCTTTTCCTCTAGGATTAATAGATCGGCCCATCCTCTTTGTTTACTTCCCGGTGGCAGGAGTGGCATGCCCATATCTTCAATATACCAGTGCACCCTCTATGCCGGGATCTACAAGCTCAATTTGCCTCTCGATAGTGAGGTAATTTCCTTTGTACTCATTTTCTCATTATTGGATTCATCCCTGATTTTAACACTTTGTCATTCACAGGATATTGAACCTACTCCTCCTTCTCAAGCAGTTCAGTATTACCAAGCTGGGCCTACTCCCCGCCTTTGGGATATAATGCCCCTACTTTGGCAATTTTCATGAAAACCCAAATAGCTTTTGGGTTCAGTACCTTTAAAAAGGTGAAGGCAAGAGGAAGGCTACTGCCGAATCAAGCAAGGATGTTGCTGTGCCCATAAGAACAAGATCCAAGAAATCCAAACTGTCTCCCAAGGTATATCCTTACCAGCCTCATTTGGGCGATAATTTTGTACTCACTTCTTCCGCCTGCAGCCCACAAGGTTAAGCTTTCAAGATCGGCCAATGCTTCAACAACCATTGAAATCCCCCCTCAGGCCCTCTGGCTGGAGATGCAAATCCAAGAAACCACCGGCCATACCGGTATTATTATCCCAATTGATCGTTTCCCTTCTTTGTACTAGATGCACCGATTAGTTCTCATATTCTCGCTACTTTTAGAAACAGGTCAATTCTTGAACAGACAGCAGAAGAATCCTCCCCCTCGTGCCCCCTGTTGATGCAGTAACTTCATGGAGCTATTAACCATATTGGTAATAATTTTCTTCACATATCCTTCTTTCTTTTTTTTGCCAAACTTACCCATTGCTCTCTGCATTTCATTGCTCACTTCGAGATAATATTTTGGATGAGATAGTAGAAAAATCTTCCCCTCACCGTGCCTCTAGCTCATCATCCCTGGGGGTGTCCAACCAAGTCCTCAACCAAGCCAGAGTAGGATTCAACCCGAAGAAGACTCTATTCAAAAGGTAATATTTTAACTCATTGGTTTCTTTAACAATTTTGACCAATCGGCTAATGATTTTTCCTTCCTTTAAGGATGAGGCCAAGCCGATGTCCGCCTACTCTTTCACAGCTTGAAGAGTACATCAATGAGGGAGGTGAAGAAGCTACATCTCAACAGAGGTTATCGCCAGAAAATCAGGCCCGGTTAAAGGAAATATCTCTTTATCGGCCAAAGATATAAATGCTCTCGCTCAAGATGCGCAGACCGGATAAGAGAACTTGTTGAGCTCATCGACCAAGACATCCCTCCAACTCTCAAGGTCCCTCTAGAATCTGCAACTCATCTTGATGATCATCTTGGTAAGGTCGAGAGCAAACAGAACATAGCCTCTAGAGCTGCTCGGCAGAGTGATAATCGACTAAAAAACATCAAGTCAAAGAGCTGCATTCCCGAGATCCAGCCGCTAAACAGTC
This sequence comes from Chrysopogon serrulatus, assembly GCA_015844335.1. Taxonomy (NCBI): domain Eukaryota; kingdom Viridiplantae; phylum Streptophyta; class Magnoliopsida; order Poales; family Poaceae; genus Chrysopogon; species Chrysopogon serrulatus. The sequence goes on from JADLZL010007324.1 coordinate 52,528, forward strand.
TTTGGTAACCCTGGAACCGGAACTGGAAGCCATGGAGGAGGAAAAGGCCAGGCTGGAAGCTCAATTGGCTCAATTGAATGTGAGAATCCAGTCTCACAAAGATAAAATCGCCACCTTGCCGAACTCCATAGATGCAGCCAAAGCAAAGATAACATCTGTTATCAAGGAGCATCAGCAGATTAAAACCAGGCTTACCAAAATCCAAAGCTCTGAGGAAGATGACAAGAAGGTGCTAGAAGAAGTTGGCCAAATTAGGAATGATGCCATAGACGCAATCAAACTGTTCTTAAATGAGTAAAACATTCGGCTTGTAATATACTTAGATTCTGAACAATTATACTCCTTGTTATGTTTCGGTCTTTTTAATTTTGTCTCGACTAGTGACATAGCCGAATGCTTTAAGCTTCCCGATTGGAAAAATAATCGACCGCTTCAAAGCTTCCCGATTAGAATGATAACCAACTGCCTTAGGTTTCCCGATTAGAATGATAGCCGATTCCTTTGAACCGTTGTTTTTGATTTAGCCGATCTTGGCCCAGTCCGATAACGGCCCAAAAAGGAGTAAACCCTATTTTGTCGCTTGAGATACTCCGAGGCATATGCCACGATCTCCACTCCGGTTTATAAATTAAACCCTTCATCGGCCTTCACTGTTACCTCCGACTAGCATTCTCATCGCTGTCCCTTCATCTCTCTGCCTCATCCAACCCTAAGAAGAGGATCAATCCTTCAGAGCGTCAATGGCGAGCGGCGGCGATGATCGTGGCAAGCGTCCTGCCGAGGGAGAGGCAGAGGGAAGTCGAGCTCCGCGCCGTCAGCGCCACGGGTGAGATTCAATCAATGATTTCTTTTCGGTTTATGCTTTATGTTCATCTCCCCTAACCTTGGTTTTCTTCATCTGCTTAGGGCGAGGGTCATCATTAACCAGTCTCACCTCCTTCCCCCGATGGTGGTGACTCAACCGGGAACCTCGACCCGGCCGGTCCCCCGTCTCCGGCTCCTCGAGTTCGTCGAGCTCTTCTGAGTCCGACAACTCATACAACGCCAACCCTTGGGGTCCGGCGGAATCAGAGGGTGAGGACCCTTTGTACATTCACGAGGAGGCGCTCCGGTTCCGCAAGGAAAGGGATGAAGCCCGGACCGAGCTGGGCGATGTCTCCAAGCAGTTCGGCATTGCGCAAGCCGAATGGGAGGATCGGCAAGAAGCGCTTCTGCAAGGACGCCATCATCACCGGGTTCGGTATCCTCACATAGATTTCTTTTCTCTCAATCCTCTTCGTGTGCTGACTTGCTTTTTCTTGTTCAAGACTGCCGCAGAGAATGAGCGCCTCAAGGCAGCGGGCGAATGTGGTGGCCGACAAGGTGAACGCCCAGGGGGAGACTATCGAGGCACGCCTGGATGCTGTGGATGGCCGCGTTGATCAGGCCGTCATCCAAGGTGTGCACCTTGGCGCATCTCTTGGCTTGGCAGCGATGTCTTCCCGGACCGGCGAAGACTATTCTGTCCAAGCCGTGGGCTTTGCTGGCGGTCCTCCTCATGAGATTGAGGACGTCAACGAGCACCTGGAGCAGTATGAAGATCATGCTACTGCCCTTGCTGAGTCCACCAATCCTCAGTCCGTCCTGAATAAGTTGTTCCAGGAGTAGTTTGTAATTAGGGATTGAACGCAAATAATCAAATTACTTTCTGAAGATGCATTTGTTCTTGTGTTGGATGCCGAATAGTTGTCTTCAGCATTTTTCTGAATAAAAATAACTCTGAAACGATGTTTCCCGAATGCAATGACATCATTTTAGCCGAGTAGATCTTAACCTTGCGTAGCAATCGACTTGACGTGTCATCCAAGATTGTCACTCACCGCTTCACTTTTTCTTTTCCCGATAAACCAACCGGTCAGAATGTGAAGTCAATTTCGAGCCATTCGGCTAAACATAGATAATTTTTGTACTAGAGGCGATATGAACCATATCGGCTATTTTGGTTTCACAATTTTGTGCTAAAGGCGATGTTTCCTCCATCTACCGTTTGGTTTTTCGATTTTTTCTATGAATCAACCTCAACACTAGGGTAGTATTTTTTAAGATATCTTCCATTGATAGCTCTCGGGCGAATTCTTCTCCAAACAAAGTCTTCAAAATATATGCATTGCCAGCACACATCTTTCTACCCGAAAGGGTCCTTCCCAATTGAGACCATTTGCCGAATGCTCGTCTTTTGATCCAATCGGCAAGTATAGTCTTCCAAACCAGATCACCTTCTCGTGAATTGCTTTATCTTGACCCTCTTATTGTAGTATTTGGCAATACGTACTTTGTTTTTCTCAATGTTTTCCAGTGCCTTGAGACAAATTAGATGCAAATCCTCCAGTTCATCTATCATCAAATTTGTATAATCTCCTTTTTCCAAATCCTTTTGTAACATAACTCGCCTTGAACCCGTTTGCAACTCCCAAGGTAACACAAAGATGATGCCCATAAACTAACTCATAGGGAGATGTTTGAGTCGACCCGTGACAAGCCATTCGGTAAGCCCACAATGCTTCATTAAGAACCAAATGCCATCTTTTTGGCTTCTCATCAATCTTCTTTTGAATGATCTTAATCATAATCTTATTTGATGCTTCGCTTGACCATTGGCTTGTGCATAATAAGGAGAAGAATTATACAACTTAATTCCCATGTCTTCAAAGAAAGTCACAAAACTCCGAAGAAGTAAACCGAGTCCCTTGATCGGTCGTTATAGTTTGAGGAATTCCAAACCTATAAATTATATGCTCTTTAACTAAACCGATCATATTTTCTCGACGTGACTTTCTTCAACGGAATAGCTTCGACCCACTTGGTAAAATAATCCGTGGCCAAGAGCACAAACTTATGTCCTTTGCTAGAAGGAGGATGAATTTGACCAATTAAATCTATGCCCCATCCTCCGAATGGCCAAGGTTTGATTATTGGGTTCATAGCAGTATGCCGGAGCCTTTTGAATATTGCCGAACTTTTGACAATCGTGACATCCCTTATAGTATTCAAAGCAATCCTCCAAAGATGGTTGGCCAAAAATAACCAGTTCTCCGAATTATCCACTTCATTCGGTAAGTCGACCGATGCGCACCGCATAATCCTTCATGCACCTCATACATCACCTTTCTAGCCTCTTCTTGACTCAAACATTTAAGCAATACTCCATCTATAGACTTGTAGTATAAGTGATCATCAAGAAGTACGAATTTGAGGGCTTTATATCCGAGCTTTCGGAAACTCTCTCGTGATGGATTTCTTAGATATTCGATGATTTCGCATCTCCAATCATCAACCACTTGCTCAAGATTCGAAACATCTTCATCTATAGTGAGGATTTCTTGATTTTTCACGGTATCCTAGAGGCAGTTTGAGCCAACCTATTTGCTTCTTCATTGTGCCCCCTAGGGATATGATGCAAGGTTACTACCCGAAAAGCTTTTCAAAAGTTCCCGGCATTCTTCATAATATTTTCTCAACACATCACTCTTGCATTCATATTGGCCGCTTAATTGGTTAATTACTAGCTCGTAATCCCCAAAGATCTCAACAAAGAACGGCTTTCACTTCTATAAGAAGCCGAAGCCCTCTAAGCAATGCTTCATACTCCGCTTGATTGTTAGTAACATAAAATTCAATGGGAATAGCATACTCAAAAGTTGCTCCCCTGTGGAGAAATTAAGAGAATACCAGCACCACCACCTTTGCAACAGGATGAACCATCGAAGAATAAAGCCTGTGGCACAATGCCGATCATCTCAATAGAAAGATCACGATGTTGTGTAATAAAATCGGCAATAATTTGACCCTTTTTTGCTTTTTTGCCGATTCATATCTTAAATCAAACTCGATAAAGCAAAAATCCACTTGCCAATCCTTCCATTTAAAATTGGCATTGATAGCATATGTTTTATTACATCAAAATTAGAAACTACCACACATTCGGCATTTAACATGTAGTGCCGAAATTTGGTACATGAGTAATACACACACAAGCACGTTTCTCCGAGTCGAATATCTTGTTTTCGGATCCAATAGTTTTCGGCTAAGGTAAGCTATTACTCTCTCCTTTCCCTCAAACTCTTGCATGAGGGCCGACCCTATTGTTAGACTATCGGCCGCCACGCACAATTTGAAAGGCTTGTCAAGTTGTGGAGGTACCAAAGACCGGTGGTGCCTTCATATATTTTTTTGATTTCATCAAAAGCCTCTTGTTGTACATCACCCCATACAAACTTTTGATCTTTCTTGAGCTTCGTAAGTGGAGAGAAAGGCAAGACTCTTTTCTCGATAAATTGATATAAACCTTCTTACAAAATTAATTTTGCCAAGCAAAGGATCAGAACTCCGTGAGATTAGTTGGAGGGACAACCTTGTCTATTGCTTCCATGCTCTTTTTTCCAACTTCAATCCCTCCTTTATGGACAAGAAATCCTTTAAACTCACCAAACCGATACTCCGAAAGCACATTTATTTGGATTCATTTTCAAACCATGTTTTCTAGTGCATTCCAGAGTCTTCTTCAAATCGGCTAAATGCTCTTTATGATTTCTAGACTTGACCACCACGTCATCAATATAAATCTCCACAACCTTGCCGATCAACTCATGAAAGATGTAATTCATAGCTCTTTGATAAGTTGCACCAGCATTCTTTAACCCGAACGTCATTACAATCCATTCAAATAAACCAATGTGACCAGGGCATCTAAAAGCCATTTTTGAAATATCTTCTATTGCCATGAAGATCTGATTATAGCCAGCATTTCCATCCATAAAGCTGATAACTTCATACCCGGCCGCCGCGTCTACTAACAAATCGGCAAGAATCGGCATTGATACCCATCCATTGGAGTGGCCTTGTTGAGATCTCTCAAGTCTATGCTGAGACTCTCATCTTTCCATTCTTCTTGTAAACAGGAACTATATTTGAAATCCAACTGCAGTACTGCATGGCCGAATGAAGTTTGCTTCCAAGAACCTTTCAATCTCCTTCTTCACATCGGCCAATACCTCCTCTTTATAAATTTTCCTCGGAGGTTGTTTATAGGGTCGATACCCCGACTTGATAGGTAATCGATGTTCAACAATAGAACGATCCAATCCAGTGCATCTCTCAGATAATCCCAAGCAAAGCAATCTTTAAATTCTTTAAGAAGACTTACTAATTGTTCTCTATATTCGACTCAAATTTGCACCGATGTACATCGGCCTTGATTTGGAATCATCACTAACATTTATCTCTTCTAGCTTGTCGGCCGACATAAAACCGTGTCCCAACTTTCCTTTGTTGCCATCGATCGGGTTACCCATTAAAAATTGCTGTTGGAGCCGATCGCTTGATCGGCTGTTGATCCTTGTTAAATACATTAATGTGACCTTCTCCCCATACTTTGCCGTGAGAAACAATCAACACCATCATATTCCCAAAGAAGTCGGGTTCCCGGCGCCCACACTTACCGAATCATCATCAAGATGTATAATTTCTACATCGCCCCCTATCCATTGAATGAGAATCGTGCATGGTTGAAGGAATACAAGAATTAGCATGGATCCAGCCTCCCAAGAAGCAAATCAGTATGCCCCCTTGCCGCCAATGACTAAAAAACGTAGTGATCGTGGTTTTAGACCCAATCATCAACTCAACATGCACAGCTCCTCGAGTGTCGAAGGATTGCCAAAGAAAGTCTCTAAGGACCATGTCGGTCTTTAACAAATCTTCACTCGTCATTCCAAGCTTTCTCGAACGTGGAATATGGCATTATATTGATAGCAGCTCCTCCATCAACAAACATTTTGGTCGAGGCTTCCCATTGACGCATTCTTTCAATAAAGCGGTTTCAAGTGACGATGTTTGGTGGCTTGTCAAATGTTGCTTGTCGTGTCAAGCATAAGCCGAGCCATTAAGTCTTGAAACTCACTTTCATCAAAATCAGAATAAACCTCTTCATGTACTTCTTGATTGTCGGGAGCTATAAATTTCGATGGGAGGAAGAAAGCCATGCATGCATCACCCGAAGGACCTTTCTCATCATGTTTCTTCTTTGGACGCCATTATTTTTTTTTTTCTTCTCGCAGCTACTGCTCCCAGCTCTTTTTGTTTCTCAACCGCCGCACTCTTCTTCTTCTCGACTTTTTCTCAACCCCCGAGGGCACCACGCCCTTTTCGCCATCTATACTCACGAGTGCCTCTTTTTCCTCATTATACTCTTCAGATGAACCCAAAGGCCGATCTCGAATCTCTTTCTTTGATGACCGAAGTCATTTATTTTTATACGCCGATTGTCCTCGTGAAATTGAATTCCAAGTCTCTCATGGACCGACGGCGGTTGACTCGAGATTGCCTCAGAGCCAAGTATTGATCAATGCATTCTGGGCAATTATTTCTAGCAGCAACTTTAAGCCTTCATTCCAACAATGTTTAAAGAATGAACACCCCCAATGAGATTGTTCCATCTCTCTCATATGCTCTTCTTGCCCCCTCAAAGTATACCTCTCTTTCAGATCTCCGACGCTCCTCTATAAACCTCTGTTCTTCATAGTACTCTCGCTCTTGTTGCCTTTGCCACTTGTTTAGCGTAATACGTGATGTAACCCTAGGCTTAGAAGTTTCACCTTTTCGGTTCGGCTATTCTTGAACCGAACTTTTCTTTCAGCTCCTCGCTTGTAATTGCCGATTAGGGTCGATAAAGACCGCTCTTTTTTGCTCTCTGTCAGAGGTTAACACCTTCACCTTACCTTTCCCTTTGGGATCATCTGTAAAACCATACTTATGGAGAAAGAGATCATGTTTCGAGGGAAAGGCCGACCATCAACCTTCATTTTGCCATCAAACTTCAGATGTCCTCTTGAATAGCCTTCTCAATCCGAACCCCGAACACCCGGCAATCATTGATGGAGTGAGAATTAGTGTTATGATAGCCACAATATTTTTTGTCTTTTCACTCCCTCGGTCGCAAAGATAGGATGTCCATCCGCGCTTTGATGCGCCCTTCCCTTACCAACAAATCAAAGAGCTTGTCCGATTTGGAGACGCCAAAGTCATAAGTTCCCTTTTGTTGCCTCAACCAACGCCTGGCTAACCCCGAGTAGGTTCCTTCGCCCAAGTCAATTCAGCCGCAGCTATCTCATCATCATCATCATATTTCATCCGCTTCTTCCAGAAACTTTGATACATTTCACTAGCAATGTTCTTTTTGGAAGCGGTTGTCTCTCTTGAACCCCCCGAGCTTGATTACTCATAGCAGCCGGGCCGTTGTGAAAGTTGACCAAGATCATCAAATTCCATGCCGAACAGCTTTTCTCTCCGACATTCGGCCGCATGCTCGCTTATCGCCATCCTGTGCAACCGATCATCCGTAGGTTCAATGAATAACAAAGGTTCTTGGTCTCTAAATCGCGAAGATACTCCCCGTGGTGTTTCATTAGCTCTCTGCCTCGACTCATGAGGTCGACCAGCCTTCTTTTCATTAGTGCCGGTGAAGAAGTATGCATGGAACTGCGCTCCTCCGCCCACGCACCAATGGAATGGGCCGGGCAATGAGGTAAACCATGAGAAAGCCGGGCCCCGTGAGGGACAAGGGAAAATACCGAATCCTCCAAGCTTCATCCGTGGATGCTTCCCCAAGTTGCATCAAGTACCGACCGATATGTTCCACGGTGCTAGTATCATCTTGACTAGAAAATTTAGTCAAGTCCGTTTGAGGTTTCACCCTTGGAGGAAGTGCAACTCTATTGTACCATTCTCGATAAGGAGACTTGTATGAATAAGATTGATTCTTTTTGGCTTTAGGCCGAACCGATGTCGCATCATATCGCCCATCCTATGCATGATGATATCAACATCCGATTTCGGGGTTCCACGTGTCTGCCTTCCGTAAGGTATTCCCCGATGCGCGCCTCAGATCCCGGATTCGCAGAGCATCTAGAGCAAGTGTAATCAAGAAATTCTTGGTATCCATCTCCATACATGTTTCTCTCGCAGCCTGCTCGATGCCGGAGATACCTTGAAAGTCGATTGTGGTACATCTTCTCGTCGTACTCAAATGTTACCCGACCATAAGTAGGAGGTCGCTGTTTTTCATTAGGGATTAGTCCATCTTTATTTGAACTGATGCTCCTTCACCTCCCTCAGCTTTTCTTGGTATTTTGGTGGATTGAAAAGCGTTGGTCCATGAATTGGGCCTGCATTCTCCTCAAAATACTTATAGCCCAAAATAAAAGGTACTAACCATGATAGCACTAAAAGTGTTCAAGAAGGCTGTGTTATGATTTGTAATAGTTTCTCCCAAAGCTTTGTGAACCAACTCCGACACCTTCCGAGCTTCTTCTTCTTCGGTGTAATCGACCGATGCGGAAGAAGAACCCTTGGCAACGATTGCTTTTGGATGATCTTATTGCTCTTGTTCTTGGAGAAGGACATCAAACACTTCGCCGAAAATCGACACATGCTTGTTGCACCAACTCTTACATCTTCAGCAGCTTCATCCAAAGTCACATCCGTAACGTGATTGTTGCTGATTTCAGACATCTTGAGCAACGTGGTCCCACCGGGCGCGCAAAAAAGTGTGTTGACACGAAACGTGATTCCCCGTGCCTCACACACAAGAAGCCAAAAAAAGCGTGGCTTCAATCGGACAAACCGCACGGTTTGGAGATCCGAAGCGCGCTACCAATTTGACCTGAAAACCGACAAGGGACAAAAGATTGTTAAATATAAAATCGAACGTGTCGGATGAGACCGCACAGCTTCCGTATATACGGCCCCCGGGTTATTTTATTTATTTACTATACATACAGCCTATAGAAGTCGTTCGCCAATTATGCATGTGATTCATTCGGCTAATATGAAGACAAAATACGTAAAGCATTGATTGCCGAATACGCATGCATGAGAAGACATGTTTGAACAAGTGAAAATTAACTACAAGTTGAAGCATAACCAAGCTCGGCAATTCAGCCGACTGGGTCCATGAAGAAGGAACTAACAAACTATCACGAATAAATCCATCAAGAACTTGCATCCGCCGCACGACACTCAATCCTATCAAGATCTAAACGTTTCTAACGTGCAAGAAACCCGCAACATGTAACAATCTAGATTGATCTAATTCGCCACTTGAGCATATGATCTATTTATCATGACAATAAAAAGAATAAGAACGTTAAAGAGCTTAATAGATCTATAAAAGTGTAGAGCCAAAACTAATCAATCTAGATCGGGCAAAAAGTGTTACAAATAATTAAAAGCACTAGACACATGCAACACGTGGTAACTTAATGAATCTACTAGATCTTGCCAAATCTAATAGAGCCGATAACTAATCCTTGCTTCGCTTAAGCTATCAAGCGGACGCCGCCGCACGGCCATCTAGTCGAGATAAACAAAGCATAAACAAAGACTCGATAACTATCTTGCCTCGCTATGCTATCAAGCGGACGCCCGCCGCATGGCCATCTAGTCGAGATAAACAAAGCATAAGCAAAGACTTCCCGATCATCAAGCGCACGCCCGCCGCACGGCCATCCGGGCCGAGACGAACAAGACTACTTGCATCAACATCTAAATCCACCGCATGATACTAGACATGATAGCAAGGTTGCCGGAACTTACGGAGGTCGACGGATCGATGACTCCTCTCAAGAACTCGACGACACGACAAAAGGGACTCGAAAATTGGCACGGGCCGGTTGTATTGATTTGATTGTGTATATATTTTACAATGGTCGAGGGTTTATATTTATATCCCCGACATAATATGAATCTTAAGAGGTTACGATTTACATAACATATTAAAAGTAACTCAAAAGTATGGCGACTCTCTTGCCATAGTCTTTTCGGAGTCCTTGATCATCACGTTCTTCTCCTTCTATTCGGCTTCCTCGCTTGCCACCTTTTTGCTTCCCCGAATGAAGAAGCAACCACCTTCAAAGATAGCCGACCGCGTGAACGCTTGCCCAATCGCCTAGAGTTAGCCGTCCGCATGGATGCTTACCGAACTGCCCAGAGCTAGCCGAATGGATACTTGCCGAACGCTCCCCCGAATACTTTGCGAAGTCTGCCATGTGTATCGCCCAATTGCCGCCTTTACCTTGTGATTGTGTGTTGTATGTCGCTTGTTCCAGAGGGTGCTCGCTCCTTTTTATGAGAGAAAGGAGTAGCTTTAGTTCTAATCCTAGTCGGACTAGTAAAGAGAGTTCTGTTCCTATTACAAGAGTTACTTTCTATCGCCTAACTAGGATAGAACGTTATCTACTCGAATCGTCTTCCCCGCTTTTTGTCTTGCGGCCCCCGCTCGGGCAAGAGTTATATCGATAGGGGACCGCCTTTGGTCCCAAGATCGACAAGCCCTCGAAAGCATTTCGGAAGTAGAACTCAGAGCCGACTTATTTTCCGAGTGATGCTTTGAAGTGGTCTTCTGAAAGGTTCCTTCCTTTTATGTGCACCGTAGGTGCACTCATTGAGTGTAGCCCTGAGCCTCTCGCTATTTGTTTACAAATAGCTGGAGGTTCTTAAGGAAAGTGGAAAAAAGTTGAGGGTATATACCTTGTAGCCCCCGAGCTTTTATCTGAGTTGTTTTCATAAAAGAAGTCGGATGAAGGCTTTTTGATCTTTTTGGGTCTTCCTTGATTGTCTTTTTCTTTTGTGCGCTGAAGGTGCACTCATTGAGTGTAGCCCCTGAGCCTCTTGCTATTTGGAACAAAAAGCGGGAGGGTCCTTGTGCGCCGAATGGTGCACTCATTGAGTGTAGCCCCCTGAGCCTCTTGCTATTTGGAACAAAAAGCGGGGGGGTCTTTGTGCGCTGAATGGTGCACTCAATGAGTGTAGCCCCCGAGCCTCTTGCTGCTTGGAACAAAAAGCTGGAGGGTCTTTTGAGGGAAAGTAGATTGAAGCTGTAGCTCCTGAGCTTTTTTTGAGTTCTTCTTGGGGAGAATCGGACAGAGACTCGTGACTATCTTTTTTGCTGATTTGTCCTTGGCTTGCTTTTATGTCTGCTCTTTTATGGTTGGACGCTGGCGCTGGCGTAGTAAAGGTCAGACGCTTTTGCCGTGAGAGGATATTCTCGTGATATGCTCTTTACCGCGCTTTTACCGCGCTTTTTATCGCTTTCTTTAAGTCTTGTCGTTTTCTCTGTTTAGGTGGACATGGTCTTTGTGCGCCGATCTCGGCCCTATAAATAGGCGCTATCCCTTTGTTTGTTTCCTTTGTCTTGAAGTATTCTTCTTCCTGTTCTTGTGAAGATGATTGTTTGTGAGGTGGATCAGCCCCCGGGCTTCTTTCTTTTTTTTCTAGTATGGTCTTTTTAGTGGGTAGAAGAATTCTTGAGATAGGGATTAGAGGCAGACTAGTCTCGGAGTAGCATTGTGGTTGAGGCTCATTCTCGTAGGTAGAAGAAGTCTTGAGATGTGCCTTGTGCCGGGCCATTTTGCGCCTCGTTCTTTTTTTCCACTCGCTAGACATATGCTCGGTGCAGGGTCGTCGAGCTGCACGGTCTTCTAGCTGTCCAGAGCGAATCGCCAGCTGCCCCACGCAGAGCTAGAGCCCTCTTGTTCATATGGGGTCCGATCCGACTTGTGGCTGGAGAGGCCTCGATGTGATGCTTGATACGCCGCTGTTACTTTTAGCGATCTTGATGCACCGTGTTGGTGTATCTAGGTTGCTTTGGATCTGCCGTGACGCCTATCACCTTGGTTGTCTGGGGGTTCTCGCTAGTTGTTTTCTATGGTAGAATTCTACCGGGTTCCTTGTAGTCGCTTTGTTTTAGTTTTCTTTTTATGAATTGGATGGGTCTTGTAAGACTTGTATCCTTGCATCTTGTAAGTTCTGTTGAAGAAATATAAGTTTCTATCTCAATCTGATTTGTCTATTTGTCCGCCATCGTGCGACTTGTTTTGATTAAAAAGTCGATTGTCTACCTTCGTGGCCGCTTGTTTTATAATTCCGGCTTCTTGGCCTTTTTGTTGTCTTTTCTTTGTTAACGGAGTTGATTTTACCATTGGTGAGTAAATGTGATTAGGACCTTTATCCGTAGTTTTGGGGGGGTTTACCGGCCTTTCCGTTATTAAGGCCATGTATCCATTGGTCTTTTAACCGTTGCTCGTTAAATGGGCCTTAAGACGGCCTTTTTCTTGGCTTATAAATTGTCTTGTGAGGTGACTGTTTTTCTCCTTTATTTTGCTTATGCATCCCGAAACCCTAGAAAAATTCCCAAATCTGTCTCTCGCTTTAGCTTGCTCCCGCCGCGCATCTTCCACTCATTTGTTGCAGTTTTCTGTATGGGGAGGAAGAAGACTGCGACTAAGAAGCCGGCAAATGATAAGCCGTTCTTTGAGGAGGAAGTTGACGAGCTATTGAACCTTAGAGTTTACCGCGATGAAGGCAATGGCGAAGTCCTTTCCTGAAGCCTCGACTACTCGGGAGAGGCATCTCGCCGAGCTAGAAGAGTGGGGATGATCCGGCCGGCGATTTGGGGGATGGTCCGCTACTGGTGAGCACGGCCCCTCGTTTCCCCATCCCCGGGAGATTATTCTTTTGTTTTGTCCACGCCGGGCTTTGCCTCGGGCGTTATTTCCTTCATAGATTTCTCCGTTTATTTCTCAGTATCTCTTCATGATCTCAACTCCGAATGGGATCCTTCATCTTTCTATCTTTGTCCACTTCTCGCGAAACTTTCCTTGGCATCTCTCCTTCTCTAATCTTTTCCGATTTCTTTTCCGCCTTAGCCGCTCCCCGCCAGATTTCCTCCACACCCTTGGTGGATGTGGGATCCAATTTCGCAGGGCGTAAGTCAAGTCATTTTTTGAGTATGATCTTGTTGAACCGCGGAAGGACCGGCGCCCGAGTGGTTTTATGCCGGAATCTTAGCGGAGATGATGTTGCCCGGCTCTTGAAACCTACTCTGGGGTCCTACCAAAGGCTTCAATGATCGGTGGGAGAAAGAGCAGCTATCGCCGCCGAGTTGTCCTCGCTTCGCCTACTCTTCAATAGGATTAGCTATCCGCAGAATGGATTGCTCGGGCTTTGCCAAAGTGGTTAGTTATCTTCGCCGCCGAGTACAGCCCTTTGAAGGCTCGGGAGCATCTTGGCTTCGGTAGTACTGGCGAAGAAGATCCATCTCTGATGGTGGCCACTACCGAGTTGTCTGATGATGAGGTGCTTCTGCGCCTTAAGAAGATTTTGAAGGGTGCCTCGGTGGTTCCGCTGATTGGTTTTGAGTACTTTGCTGCCAATCCCCCTCCTGCTGTAAGTTGACTGCCTTTCTTCCTTTTATGCTTTCGAGTACTTTTTGAACCGTTTTGACTTGTTTTGTATCTTTGTAGCCTTTCGGCAAGGGATTTGATGCTGACGAATCTCTCTTTGTTGATGGAGAGATTGCTCCCCTTCTGGCTCCTTCATCTGTAAGTCATCATGTTATTGATGGCCGGGTTGTTTTGCCGGGGGTTTCTGAGAAAGACCCCATTCTCCAAGATGTTCCTTATCACCGGTGGCCTTCCCTCGAGCTACTTGTTCTACTGGGAAGAGGTCTGCTCTTTGGTGATTCTTCTTCTTCTGCGCAGCAGAAACGGGCGCGTACTTCTTCTTCTCCTCAGCCTTCAGGTAACATTCTGATAGGTGAGAAGTTGCTTTGTTTTGCCTGGTTTCTTTTATTTGGTATGTGGTCTTGATTCTTTTTTTTTTTGGTAGATGGTGATGCCGCCCTTCTTTGTATGAGGATGAGATCAAGATGTTGATGATTCCCCCTTCTTCGTTGGTGAGTGTTGTTTTCTTGACTTTTATGATTCTAGTGTAGATTTTTTTCCTTGTTTGCTTGATTTTTGGTTTGATTTTCTCGCAGCCCCGGGGAACTTCTTACTTCTTCCCGGACTTGGTTGCCTTGTCGTCCTACTCCTTCTTCCGCCGAAGTTGTTGGCGGGCTTGAATGAGGTTATGCCGCCTCCACCTTCTCGCCTCTTCTTGCTCCTCCGTCATGCTCCTCGGTATGTACTTGTTTCTCTGAAGTTCTTTTCTCCTTTTGTGTATTTTGCCTTAGTTTCTTGTCTTTGTAGGTCCTCCGCGGTGCTCTCAACTCTGGCTTCTAATTCAGAGAAGACCGTGAGTGTGGATGTTGCGGGTCGTGTCTTCTTGGTTCGATCCTCATCCGGCCGTGGAGTCGCCTTGGTGGTGGCTGCTCCTTCGGGGCCGCTTCTTTTTGGGCCGATTGCTGTGAAGTTGTGGTGGCCGCCGCTCGGGGAAGAGCAATTGCCCGTTGCTCAACCCCCCGACTTCTTCTCGTTCTCGGTTGATGTCCTCCCCTTCATCTTCTCCTCTTGCTCCCCGGGATATAATTCGTGATATGAAGTTGGTGCAGTGAACTTGAGGTGGAGTTTGATCCGAGTTCTCGCCATGAGGACTTGAGTCTGAATGCAACTCGTTCAAATTCGCCTTTTGCTCGGTGATTCCGGTGAGTTTTCTTGTTTGAAATTTATCTGTTGTTTTGGACTTTTCTTTTTTTCGACTTCTTTTGTTGCGGGATTATGTTAGTGATTCCGACCTCTTCTTCGGCTCAACCGAGTCATAAAAGAAGTTATTGGAAGAGTGGCTTCTTTGAAGTCGGAGCTTGATGCAGCGCCAGGGCACCGTCATCGGTGAGGTCGTTTTTGAGGGCTCTAAGTTGCTAAATTTGAGTAGCGTAAGTTTACCGCTGTTGAGTCTGAGAAGAATACTTCACTTAAAGCTAAAGATTCTTAATAATAATTTCCAAGGTTATTTTTTGTACTTTCCCTTGTTGATGTTATTTCTTTGTCGACTTCTTTTTGCTTGTTTTTCGAGCTTTGAAGAAGATGTTCAAGAGACGATGCTTTAAAGCTTGAAGTGAAGACCTTTTGCAATGACTTTAGAAGGTAAAGGAAGATGTCAAGAAATTTTTGCCGAGCTCGCTTGATTAGGCGTGGTGCTGATTGGAGATTTTGCGTGCCAAATCGCTGGAAGATTTGGCGCCGCCTCAAGATTTCAGAGGAGAAGTGGTCGGCTCTTTGGGACTCGTCCGAAAGTTGGCCGACATGCCGAGGAAGCCCGAGGATGCTGGCCCGACTTGTTCGCTTTTCCTACCGACTAGCCGAAGTTGTTGGCTTTATATAAGGATGCTATCTTAGTCGGCGCCCAAGGTGTTTTGGGGCGCATCCGCTGATTGAGCCGATTTGCCTCTTGATAGGATCTTGGATGGCGCTGGATACTTCCCAAGCCGAAAGCGTGCTCTTTACAAACCGAGGCCGCCGCCTTGAATTTAGCTAGGTAATTTGTAGAGCTTGTGGAGATAGACTTCGCTCGTTGGTAGTAGTGGTGACCAACAAGAACTTTTTATTTGTAAGGATGCTTGGCGCCTATTCAGGCCTTTTGGTATAAAGAATTTTTCTCGCTTTGGCCTTGATTTATTTTTGATCGCGGACCTCTTGTGAGTTGAATGCCTTGTGCTTATCAACAAAATTGCCCCGATAGCTTTGGATTTGTGGATTCTCATCCGAAGTTCTATCATTTTAGAAACCGTGATAGGTTGAGTGTTTCTTTGCTCTCATCTAGGTCTTGTAATGACACTAGGATATTTTAGACCGTAGGCCCTCATCCGAAGTTTTGTAGTCTAGAAGTCGGGATAGGTCGAGCTATCTTTTTGCCTCATCTAGTTCTCAAAAGAAGCTAGGATATTTTCGACCGTAGGCCCTCATAGAAGTCTAGAAGTCGTGATAGGTCGAGCTATCTTTTGCTCTCATCTAGTTCTAAAAAAGAAGCTAGGATATTTTCGACTATAGGCCCTCATTCGAAGTTTTGTAGTCTAGAAGTCGGATAGGTCCAGCTATCTTTGCTCTCATCTAGTTCTAAAAAGAAACTAGGATATTTTTGGACCATAGGCTATCATCCGAAAGTTCTCAGAGACTAGAAGTCGGGATAGGTCATCAAGTTTATCTTTTGCTCTCATCTAGTTCTGAAAAAGAAGCTAGGATATTTTCGGACCGTAGGCCCTCATCCGAAGTTCTCGCAATCTAGAAGTCGATGGGTCGAAGTTATCTTTGCTCATCTAGTTCTGAAAAGAAATTAGATATTTTCGGACCGTAGGCCCCTCATCCGAGTTCTCAGAGTCTAGAAGTCGGATAGGTCGCTATCTTTTGCTCTCATCTAGTTCTGAAAAGAATCTAGGATATTTTCGCATCAGAGGCCCTCATCCGAAGTTCTCTGAAGTCTAGAAGTTGGGATAGGTCGAGCTATCTTTGCTCTCATCTAGTTCGAAAGAAGCTAGGATATTTGTAAATTTCTCCTGATGGATAGAATTTTATTGATAATTCAGGGTACAGTGTTCTTGTGTTTATGCAAAAGAATCATCGTGAACTAGAGATGTGCCATGAGTTCTTTATTGGTGTTCCATCTTCCGTCATTAGTTCATAAGATCCGGTCCTCAAGTATTTTTGCTACTATGAAAGGTCCTTCCTAGGGATCGAGTAGTTTATGCCTTCCGCCCTGTTTCTCGGATTCTTCTAAGGACCAGGTCTCCCGGCTTGTAGGCTTTCTACCGTATGCTTTTGTCATAATGTCTTCTTAACCCTTGCATGTATCTTGTCGATTGTAATGTTGCATTGATTCTTACTTTTTCTCGACTATCAATTTCTAGTCTTCAATTTTGTTTCTTCCGCTTCTCCTTTATTATATTGCTCAATTTTTTTGAGATGTCCGCATTAAATCTGGCCGGTAGTACGTGCTTCCACTCGTAAAACCAGAAGAACGGTGAGTAGCCGCTGTTTCTTGCTTATTTGAGTTCTTAGGCCCTGCATACTTTTTGGTAGCTCGTCTATCCATTTTGATCCATAATCTTTGAGATCTTCATATAGTCTTGGTTTTAATCCTCCTAAGATTAGCCGCTGGCCCTTTCTTTCGACTTTGTCCATTTGCTTGTGGATGAGCCGATCAAGCGTGAAGTCTATGCCGAAACCACGGGGCCTTGTGCCCAAATTTTTGAATTCATTGGGTCGTGAAAAGTGATCCTAGATTTATGATTATCCTGTTTGGCATCCCAAATTTTGCATTACTCGGATAAATTCTCGTATTTTTAGTTTGAATCAGATTTTACCAATGGTTGTATTCTATCCATTTTGTGAATTTATCAATTGCCACAAAAATGTATTCAAATCCACCTTTGATTTTTGAGGGTCCCACTGATCGAAGTCCCCAAGATGAGAAAGGCCATGCGGTGTGGGATGTATATTAAGTTGTGAGCTGGAACATGAGCTTGCCTTGTGAATATTTGACAATTTTTACAATGTCTCGACTAATTCTTCAAGATCTTTTAGTGCAGTTTACAATAGAATCCCGGAATGTTTTTCTAACTAGTGTTGTTGAAGATGCGATTTCCGCAAAGATCCCTCCGCCGCATTTCTAATAATATTTCCTTCCTTTCGATGTTGGAACACATTTTAGTAGTACCCCGATGATGTCGCTTTTGTAGAGATTATTTCCTACCATGGCGTACTTTTTACTTCTTCTGATAACCCGAAGTTGCTTCGCTTTGTTATCGGCAAAAATTTCTTTTCTTTTGATGTAGTTTGCGAATACTTGCATCCAAGTTATGTTGTCCGTGTTGATTATTAAGACTTGCTCGTGTTCTCGACTTGTTTTCGTGTGTCGCTTCACCGGCCTTTTTTGATCGAGGGTTCGGTTAGCTCCTGACAAAGACCCCGTTGGCACTTTTTGCTCGCCTGAGCCAAGTTTGGCTAATACATCACCGCGTATATTCGAATCTCGTAATATATGATGAATTTTTAAGCCTTGAAAATTTTTCTCGAAGCTCGTATTTCGCACAAGAAGCATCCATGTTCTCTTTGGTACAATCCCAGCCTTTGTTTACTTGGCTGACCACTACCGCTGAATCTCCATAGACAAGTAGTCTTTTGATTCCTAGTGATGTTGCAACTTGTAGTCCATGAATGAGAGTTTCATACTTACTGCTGTTAGTGGCTTGCCATAGAATTGTAGCACGTGATTTGAGTTGTTTCCTCCGTCTGTGCAATTGTAGTACTCCCAGCTCCTCGCCTCCTAGTTTTAGAATTTATCTATCAAGTACATTTTCTAATGGTCTAGATGGCATCCGAGTGGGTTAATGTATCTCAGCCCATTCTCGCAATGAAGTCGTTAGTGCTGGAGATTTGATTGCCTTTCTTGGAGGAATTCTATTTTGAGTGCCTGAGTTCAACTCGCCCATTTTTGAGATTCTTCTCGTGAGTCCCGATTTTTAAGATATCACGCGCGCGAAAATTGTTACTGACGATGATTTTTGTGCTTTCGAAAAGTAGTGCTCCGAGCTTCCTGGACGCTATTAGGATTTGCGTCGTGAGTGCTTTTGTACATGAGGATCTCGACTTTGGATAATCTGTGAGTACTACGGGATGTAGTGGGCGGCTCTTTGGACTTTGTAAGGCGTGTCCTTGTTCTTTTCTTTCGGACTACAATGGCGCGTCTTACCACCGGGTGAAGCCACGCGGTGATGTAAAAGTCACGAGATTTTCTTCTTTCTTTGGTGGCACTGTCTACGGAATGTCTGATGGTAAGCTTAGTTTGTCAGAAGGCTTCTTGTGCGCTTCTTCGTCCTAAGTGAATTTGGTCCATCTGTAGTTTAAAGAAAGGTAAGCCTCTCCTGAGTGCCCTGAAATACTGCATTGAGAGCGGCCATGCGAGCTCCGCGATTTTGCGTGGATCCTTTTTATGTTCGCGCTGGAGGCCCCATGTCGGTACTTAGCTTTTGATTTTGTTTTGTGCTTGCTCGATTCCTCTGCGTGACTTAGGAAATTCGAGTAGTTGTTCACGATGATGCGCCAAATACGTGTTGTTTGGCTGAGTTTCCACTTCCCATCTTTTGAGAGTTGTCGAAGGTTTGTTGTAGATCTTCTATTAGAGAATGCGGGTTCTTTATTTTGATGACGCACGGCGTCATCCGCGTATGCTCCCGCTGCTCTTTCCGATTTGATTCTCCTAAATAAGTGCGATTGCTCTTTTGATAGGTTGCTCCTCGTGAGTCCGAAGCGACATTGTTTTGTAGCAATATGCTCGAATGGGTGTGATGAAAGAAGTCTTGCTTTGGTCTCTTCTTCTTTTAGTGCAACTGGATGATATCCTGAATAGCGCTCACAGAAAAGATAATAAAAGGCTGCGCTACTGCCGCTGGAGTCTATTTGGTCAATCCTGGTAGCGACATGTGCCTTTTTGGACAATGTTTGCTGAGATCCGATTAATAATCGGCGTACATGCGCTACTCTCGTCACTGTTCTGTGTACTACTAAAGCGGGTTAGCTGCCAATGCGGATGTAAAATTTCTCTTATGAAACCGGCCGATGTAATTTGGCTATTTCTTTTCTTTATTTGCTTCTTTCTTCGTCGTGAGTGCACGCTCGCACCTCACGTTTTGATTAGCGGTCTTGCGCTTTTGTTGACTCTCAATTTTATGCTCGACCAACTCCCTTGGGACTCCCGCATATCGCTCTGGTTTTTCAAGCAAATATGTCTTTGTTGTCCCGTAGATGAAGTTGGCGCGCGAGTTCCTATTCGATGGCGTAAGCTGCAATCGATAGTGGGCATTTGTGTTTGGATGGGTGCGCGATCCCTAGATCGCATCTTTTAGGTGCCTTACTCCTTCAGCGTGGTAGATGACTTGTAGCTGGAATTTCCTAACCCTTCACTGCGCTCACTTCGATCGCTGCTGAATTGATTTCTCCTTGAACTTTTTGAAGATATCTGCATGGCTTGTACATCGCGATTCATAGGCGTGAT
>JADLZL010007326.1:0-50469 GCA_015844335.1 Chrysopogon serrulatus
ATAAACTCTTGTGTCCATCTTGCACACCATCCGGAGTTGGGAGCACACACCTCAAATTCACTGTCGGGGCAAGGGCCACCGTTCCTAGCACCGACACTCTTTGTTGGTTTGCATTGGTGTTGCTCTTAAGAGACTAAGTTGGGCCAGTGGCCCATGGGCTGAGTGGTCGTATAAAAACCACCGATTCAGTAACCAGAAATGAGAGGGGGGAATAAGACATCTTTGGACAATCTCCCTCTTTGGTTCTCTTCCTTTCTCCATTCATATTGTTCTTCCGTCAACCTTAACATTTCTTTTTAATTTCTTCCCGAATTCTACCCTGTAACAGTTGAGGACCATAACGATTGTTATCTAGAATCGCAAAATAAAATAGAAGTAAAATTGTCCATGCCATCCTTATCTTCATAGCCCGGTGCAGGCGGTTCGAGCTCATAATCCAGCAAGCCCTTTGACAAGGTGAGTTGGTTCGATGCTTGGTGGTCGACTGCGCAGACGCATCGTGGGGGCAGCTGCGGGCGCAATCGGAGGAGGCGGCGATGCAACTACAACTCCTCGAGCAACCGCCGCTTGTGACCTCCATCGTTGCTCCACCACCGTTAAGGGGTTCGTTTGACTGCATAATAAATACACATCAACAATCCATACGGTTTGTGAGGGATTGAAATATATTTTAGTTTAAATTCCATCCCACTCCTTTCAAACCTTATGGATTGGGATGTATCTGCGCCGCGCAAGCCAAACAAGGCCTAACGTGGATGAACCTATGCTCAACGTCAATTTGGCTCCACCACCAGTGGCGTGCTCACCTGCGTCGATCGACAACGGAGTGGCTTGGCAGACACCACTTCGACAGCGATAGATAGCCTGTTTGCTCTTATTCCCAAACTGGAGTTCCCTCAGTTTGACGGCGTTTTGTGTCAAGATTGGTGCGAGATGTATCTCGATTTTATTTTTTATAAGCGAGCTGAGGAGGTTCTTTTTCTCGAGAACGTGGCAGGCACGATTTCATTAATCAAGGAACAGCTAGCAAGCCAAACGGCTCTAGGTAACTTGAAATGTAATCAAGCCAAACAGCTAGCATGCATCAAATCCCAGGTATAGTACACGGCAGTACAGTGGATGGTCATGGACATGGCCAATAAGTAACGCATCAAATGTTATCGATCGAATAGCAAATATGTGATTGTTGTATATATATAATATAACTAGCCTAGCCCCCATTAAGACGACACTAATATGCAAAATAAAAATGTATACATATCCTAGCTAGTTCATCATATCAGTACAGTACAACCAACAATGCAATTGTTCATGAGACGGCCACTAGCTGCGCTTCTGCTACTACTACTATGGATCGGATAATAGTAATAAACAGAAGAGCTAGCTAGAGGATGGAAGGAATAATAAGCCGAAGCAGCAATATAATCAATCAGTTGACGACGTTGCACTTTCTCCCTGATCTCGCCCTGGTCGCCGGTGAGCACGCCGATGGCTGCCATCTTTGCCATGGAGTCGGCGAAGTCATGGAAGAAGTGGCCGTCGTACCTGCCGGAGGCGGCCTGCAGCACGTAGGCCCTGGTGAAGCGGTGGTCCATCAGCGAAGCGTCGGAGCGGAGCAGGCCACGCCTCCGCGCGACGTGGCGGTAGTAGCTGGTGTCGAAGGTGGTGCAGCTGCCGGGGTCGAGCTCCGACGCCGCCGTGGTGCTGTCGTTGCTGGCGGTGCTGGGGCAGCGCATCCGCAGCCTGTCGGCGTAGCGTCGGTCGAGCGCCGGGTCTGGCGTGGAGCAGGTGGCGGAGGCGTAGAGGCGGTCGGCGTAGGAGGCGCAGTGCGCCTTGCCCAGCGTGTGCGCGCCGGACAGCACGGCGAGGTCCTTGACGTCGAGGCCCTTGGCGGCGAAGGCCTGGACCATGAGGTTGATGTCGCCGTGCAGCGGCGGGAGCTCGACGCAGCTGTCGGCGCTGGAGGTGCGGCCGTCCCGCCTGCCCAGCGCGACGGGCCAGGAGGGGCCCTTGGCCAGCGAGACGGCGTCGCGCGCCATGAGGGCGAGGATGTCGGCGCAGGAGACGGTGCCCGGGCACGCCTGCTCGAGCTGGTCCTGACCCGCGCCACGACGTCGAAGCCGCGCAGGCTGCCGTTGGGCAGCGAGTCCTTCTCCGCCGTGTTGGTGGGCGTCGAGTCCAGCAGCACGGAGGCGTCGCACCCTTTTTTTTTGCAGAGGTCAGAGGAGAGGCTCAGAGTGATGCATGGTTGCCACTGTACACTGACTCTAGCATGCATATATACATACCTGGACGAAGCAGTCGTGGTAGTGCAGCCTGAGCAGCGCGGCGGCCAGGTCCGGCGAGGCCTGGATGGCGGCCGTCGTCTCGTTGCGCACGATCTGCTCCGCCGCCGGGCACGTCTTGTTGTAGTACCCGACCTGGAGCTGCCCCTGCCCGGCAACTGATGCAGCACACAGCAGGACGAGTAGCACTGCCACTGCTACGGTCACCATGGGAGGTGCAGTAGTCCTGGCGGCGGCGGTGGTCGCCGCCGCTGCCACGGCCATCTAGCTAGCTAGGCAGCACGCGGTGTGTGTAGCTGCAATGCAACGCAAGTGATCGAATGAAGGAAGCACTTTGGCTGCTTCCAGCTGCTACTGTAGTGGCTGCGCTCCAACGGGCAGAATGCAAGATAGATGCCCATGCTCATATACTAGCACCCTTGAGCATGGGGGATTTCAGGCATTGCTGGCAGAGCAAGCATCAAGTATTAAACTAACTGAATTTTTAGTATCTGCCGCCGCGTCTTCGATTCTAGCGCAGAGGGGTCAGTTGACTTTGCTGCTAAGCTAGCTATATACTAGCATGAAGAAGAATCTTCGCATGGCGCGCCAACGCCGACCACCATTGGCATGCATGATGCCTGGCCGGCCGGTGATTCTGGGATTACTTTGACTATAGTATATCTTCATTAGCTTCGCTCTGACAGATTTTCTCCAGGTAACTATACTGTTGTGATGTGATGGACTTTGTGATGGTGAATGACAGATCAGATTCAGAGTTAAAGAAGGTCTCTGACAGAAAATGCATGCATTTAGACATCACAAACGGCTAATACCTTCTTCTACTTGGCCACGCGTCTTGCTAGCTAACCTCATAGCCTAGAATCATGGGCCTCGACCATGTGATTTGGCAACACACGTTTATATATACGATGCCATGCCATGTGAAAGCTAAGTAGCTTACGACAGTAGATTGGTGGCTTTGCTTCATGTTCACTGACTGTATCATGGGCGACGCGAGGCGACCCATGTTCAGTTGTATTACTTACTGTATTATTAGCTCCGCCACGCATTGTCCATAACCCCACCCCACACCACCCCTGCCCCCCCAATGCAGCCTCTTGACAGAGTGCCCAATGAACGTGCATAAACCGTCTAGATCCATCCAGATGGCTTCCCACGTTCGAAGTTTGAAACACAAGACCACCATGAGCAATCATATGGTTCAACCTCATCTTAGCACATGTAGATCTTATAAGTTTCAAATAAAATGGTATTAATTAGTGCTTATCATTTTATTTCTCCATCGCTGTTACTCTAATGGCATCTACTCCCTCTGTCCAGAAAATTCTGTCCAGAAAACAAGATCGTTTTTCGCTTCCCGAAAAAACAATTGTCGGCAATTTTTATATTCCCTCCATACTCATAAAACTTGACGTTTTGGACAAGAACACGGTCTCTAAAACCTAACTTTATCTATTATTTTTATTAAAATATATAAAAAACTAAAATAAAATTACTTTTTATAAAAGTGGGTTTCAAGGTGAATCTATATATATAAGTTTTACCTTCTCAAACTAAATATTTTAAAAGTTATTGATAGTTTATGTTCCCAATGTTTGACCCAAACCTTATCCACAACGTCAAGTTTTATGGGTATAGAGGGAGTAATTAATAAGTATCATCGATTAGTATCATAATTAGCATCATCAGTAGATCTTTGAATCTAGTTTTTTAATAAATTTATTTGAAGATATAAATATTGCACGTATTTTCTATAAATCAAGTCAAATTTGTGGTACTAATACCCAAAATGACTTCCTTTTTGAGACGGAGGAGTATATAATTTAGGATTATCTTTCTGTTATCTTCCAATCCCTTTGATTCCTGTTATTATATCATTTTGTGTGTGTATGAATTGGCACGAACACCCAATACGTTATGTTTAAACTTTGGCTTGAATTAGAGTCGTTTTTGCACTTTTAGCAAAACAGTACTTTGCACTTTTAGAAAATTCAGAATTTTTTAATATATGAAACCTTCTGATTATCTTCATGCTCACATAATAAATCTATACCTAATAATAAAGAGGCAAAACTTTCCGCCAAATTTTTTGATTCAGCAATTTTTCGTCCAGCTTTTTGATTAAAAAAGATACGTGTTTGTTTCCATATACACTCAGAACTTCAGAAGCCTTCCGTGATCCTGCCGTTCTCGATCTGCTGTCTCTCTGGATCTCTGTTTCCAGTTCCAAGTCAGTCGGATTGGTATTTGCTTTGAATTCCAACTGTGCATGCAAGTACGCACGTACATCAGATTGTTACTCCGGATGTACGCCGGCAGCTGCCGATGCATGCCGCTCGATCGTCCTAAGAGAAAACAAACTCCGATCGATACGTACGGTTGCCGTGTTTTGTACTCGGAGAAGGAAACTCATGCTGTGTTCGTTATTGGTATAGTACTGACTATATAGGATTAGATCGCGTCGTTGCCATGGATTGGATTGGATTGGAATCAAACGCACCACACGCTCCACAACCACCTTAGTCCGCCCGGCGACATGGCTGCGGCGGCGGCGGGCGGCGGAATCAAGGCGAAGCGCCATCGTGGGCCGTCCTCGCCGACGAGGATCCCGGCGACAGTGAGGCAGCTAAGACATGTGAGAGGGAGACCAAGTGCAGGGAGGCTGCGGAGTACAGGCACCAACAGCGATGGCGGCGGCTGCCGCCGAGGCCGCTAACGCTAGAGCAGCGCCGCCATGACGAACGGTCGCAACGAGAAGAAGGCATGTAACGAAGCGCAGCAGGAAACAGAGGAAGAAGCTGCAGCAGGTAGCGATGCCCAATGGTGAGAATGCTAACACAGACGCCGCCATTAACGGGAGCCGCGGCAAAAAGGGAGCCACCGGCACCAGCACCAGCACCGGCGGAGGAGGCCACGGACGGCGGCGGTGACGATGAGTCCGACGACGGTGGTGATGCGCGCAGCTGCTCCATGCGGCCGTGGCAGCGGTCCTCATCGCCTTCGGTGCATGCTGCTGCTGCGCCTCCTCACACTGCAACATGACCATAGCTGCTGCCAATGCAAATATTATTGTAACACATGAATTGTCATAGCAGATTATTAGTACCTCAATAGACAACGTCAGTTGTCCGCAAGAATCATCATCTTTTTCTAGGAAAGCAAGAATCATCATCTGCCCATATAGCGCCGGTGGCAGGCGCATTGCGCCCACTTGCCCCCTACGGCCATCACCCGGCTCCTCACTAGCGGCAAAAACATCACCGTGGTGTGTGTTGCGCGTCGTCGGCAGACAACAGGATGGCTAGCGTAACGCCATGGGGTTTTCAATCTACAAAGCTGCAAGATCGGAGATGAAGTACATGCAAAGCACCAGGGTAAAACGGGCAAACGGCACATGGGCTCATGGGTGTACAGGCTACTGCACGCCACGGTGCGGCAAATGAGGCGTTCAGCTGAGCAGCCCGGCCGTCTTTTGGTTCGTCGGATTCTACGCTGGCCATTTGGGGAAAAGGTTATGTCCGGGCATGGAGATGAATATCAGGTAATCAAGTTTCATAAAACATATCAGGTGATCAACAAAGATGTAGCAAATGTGTTGGAAATTTATACAACGGTGATGTGTCATGCTTTTTTTTTGCGTTGCATTGCTCTCTTCAAAATTTAGAATAAAGTATTTTTTTGTTGTACCCTGCTGGAACGTTTGGACTAATTAGGTTTCTGTTTTCTATTTTTTGGTCGGATCTCTGTTATGTCATCTTCACACAACTTCCTTTTTCCTTTATTAAAATATAATAATTCCAATAAATATCATGTTCTGATATATGCCCTATAATCATTAACGTAAGGCATATATAATGCTTTATTCTTGGCAAAGAACAATGCTATCTATTAGTGTTCTTATTATTAAAACTTTCTAAAAAATGGTGGCTTTTTATCTTATTTTCTTTCTTGCTTTTTTTTATCTTATTTTCTTTCTTGCTTGTTGTTTGTATGTTAGCCTTGGATGATTATCGTGAGTAGAACGAATAAGACACATGAATTTGAAGATCATTCCTATAAAGACTCTAAGCAAGGGTAAAAGACAAGTGTTTACTTGATCATGTTAAAATGTATTCACATTATTTAATTTAATTACATTATGCAGATTTGTCAGACTTTGCTGACGGTGTGGTGCCTATTGGACGGTGGCGCAAGTCTAGAAAGACTAGAGAGAGAGAAAACTGAAGAGTTTGCGTGCAAGCATAGGTTCTTAAGTCCATATGGTGGGATACTATGTCAGAAGAGCTCTAAAAGATCATCTCTAGGTCATTTTGAATATTAATAGATGTTTTTATAGGTGAGGTAAAGTAAACAACTACCAATAGGTCGAGGATGCTTAATTAAGTAGACTTTTTTATTGGATAAATCTCAAAGTGTCCTATGTCAATACAAGTTCAAGTAGAGTGTGCCTAGATATGTTATACAGTTTGGTTTCAAGATTAATGATAACGCATACGTTATACATATGACTCGGTGATTGTTTAACAAGTGATCAAACTATAAATTCTATATCCCGTGGCTATAAAACACTATCTTAGACATATCATGGAAAGGCCTGTACAAGAGTTTGTGAGCCTGTGTCGCCATGCTCTCTCGCGGACTGTTAATTCATGGAATTTGCTTTTTAGATCTAATGTCACTTTAACATTGATATTTAATTTTATAGTATTCTTATTTTATTGTGCTAACCCGTATATTTTTAATATAAAATTTTACTTGTCCCGTAGAAAACGCACGGGCATACTACCTAGTAAAGGATAAATCTTTAGTTTATTATTGTAAAATGGGACTTTTCCCCTAAAGGAGAATGAATGGGATGGTACATGAAAGGCCCTGCTCTGTTTTAGTGAAGTGGACTTAAAAGCCCAAGATTCTGAAAAGGTAGAGGTCCACAAATGTACAGTGATAATGACCGACATCGCAAATACGGCCCAGATCTGTCCTTGATGGGCTGAAAAGGCTAATGACTCCAATAACATTAGCTAAGAGAATGTAGTAATGTAGCCGTAATAAATTTTAAAAAACTGCAAGAAGAATAGAAATCGGGTTCAAATATTTGGTTTATATATAGAAAAAAAAATAGTTTCATGGAGGTAACTTGTCCGGTTTGGGAAGTTAATAATGGAGTAATGTTGTTGGTTTAATTTTTAACTTCGGACGGAAAATGATCAACGTGGTTAAGTAGAATTCATACGGAGCAGTGTCTGAATAACTTGTTAATGTAAAAGTCATTACATTAGTATCTTTTCATTTGTACCATCTAATAAAACCACACCAAATCTCTTAATTGCTGTCCTTTCTTTAAAAAAAGATATTTTGTTGGGTGGGTGTTTCAATTCAGAGGAAACATTTCAACCAAAATATGGAGTACGCCAGTAGTGCCTTGCAAGTACAGGCATTCAGTATGTTGTGCATTGCTGTAGCCTGCAGTGTAGTATCCACCAAGTAAGCGTAAAGAATGAGCAACAATATAATGTAACGTCACACCAAGAAATTAAGGAAAAAAACATGTATGCATGTATCACTTAGAAACAAACACCAACAACAGCAGCAGTTATATATGGTATATATTGTGTGTTTATTGACTTGATTGTCATTATTATATATATTAATTACATCATCATCATGGATTTGAACCATGCATGCACAAGAGAGGAAAATAAAGGTAAAAAAAGGAAAAAACTTAAAAGGCACTCATCACTCTACATACATCAGTTACATACATACATACATTAGGTAGTAGGGTGACCAAAAGACCCATCCATGCATCAACTTTTAAAATAAAAAGCTCTCTCACACAGTTTAAGATTAACCAAGTAAAGTAAAGTAAAGTAAAGTAAGCAACGAATGAATCAACCAACATCATATATATCAATTAATATAAGTGTTGAACGTAACTGAAAGCATCGTCGTCGTCGTCGTCATCAAAATGAACCAGAATATTATCAGTTCAGTTGACGAGGTAGCATTTCTTCCTGATCTCTCCCTGCGCGCCGGTGAGCACGTCGATGGTGGACATCTTGACCATGGAGTCGGCGAAGTCACGGAAGAACTCGGCGGCGAAGAGGCCCGTGGCCTGGCGCTCGACATAGGCCTTGGTGGCCGGGTTGGTGAGCAGCGCGGCGTCCGAGTGGAAGAGCCCCCGTCGCTTGACCACCAGGCGGTAGTAGCTGGCGTCGAAGCTGAGGAAGCTGCCGGGGTCCATCTCGTTGAGCGTGGTGTTGTCGGCGAGGCTCCGGCACCTGGTCCTGAGGCGGGCGAGGTAGGCGGCGTCGAGCGCCGGGTCGACGTCGGCGAGGTTGTTGGCGCCTGTGAAGTTGTAGAGGCGGTCGCTGAAGAGGTTGCAGTGCGCGGTGCCGGGGTGTGGCCGCCGGAGAGCACGACGAGGTCCTTGACGGAGAGGCCCTTGGCGGCGAACATCCGGACGAGGCGGGTGAAGTTGGCGGTGGGCGGCGGCAGCTGGTTGGTCTCGTTGGCGATGGAGACGCGGCCGTCGCGGCGGCCCAGCGCGACGGGCCAGGAGGGCCCGTTGGCCAGCACGACGGCGTCGCGCGCCATGAGCGCCAGGATGTCGGCGCAGGAAACGGTGCCCGGGCACGCCTGCTCCAGCTTGTCCTTGACGCGCTGCACGGAGCCGAAGCCCCTGAGGGTGAGGTTCGGGGTCGCGTCCTTCTCCGCCGTGCTCGTGGGGGTCGAGTCCAGCAGCACGGAGCCGTCGCAGCCCTGGTAGTGGTAACCATGGCCATGGACAGCAGAGGCAGAGGCAGAGCAGGCCGGCCGGCCGGCAAAGTTAGTTAGTTAATTAGTTCATGATAAGCATGCATGCATGCATATGGCCGTACGTCTCGTCGTCCATGTCATGTGTGGTGGTGTCCTAGCTAGCTAGTAGGTAGTAAAGTAACGTGCAATGCAATGCAACAATAATGCAGCAACAACAGCAATAGATATAATGTAATGTACCCTGACGAAGCAGTCGTGGAAATGGAGGCGGAGCAGCGGCCCGGCGAGCGTCGGCGACACCTTGAGGATCTCCGTCATCTCCTCCTTGACGATGGCCTCCACGCGCGGGCACGTGCTGCTGTAGAAACCCAAGTCCAGCCCTGCTGCGGCGGCAGGCATGGCAGCTGACGAGAGGACGACGAGCACGGCGGCAACGCCCGCCATGATCATCGACGACGCCATGGAATGGATGCCAAACGAGCGGCAACTAGCAACAAGTCCTCTGCTGCCGACCTGCTGTAGTGTAGGTGGATGCGGACGAATGCGAGCGAGCAGCGATGAGCTCTCTAGCTACTCGATCGTCGCCCGTTGTATATAGCTAGCTGCTGCTTCTGGTTGTGGTTGTGGGCTCTTGTGTGGAAGACCGGTCACTGCTTATATAGCTTCTAGGTCGTACACTTTTGCATTAGCACCAGTGTCCGTGACAGCCAACAACCGACGATTTGACCACTAATCCATAATTAATTAGTCTTTATACGAACATGGCTGTGTTTTAGTCCACTTTGTGTATGGTTGACGAGTGCGCGTGAATAAGCTAGGTAGCTTTGATATTCTAACGGCATTTTTTGGACCCATGAACTAACCATTAACAGCTAAACAGTAGCTCTAATTCATCTAACAAGAGGGTTAATGGTTGGGCTAATTTTGAACAAACTCTTGGCTAGTTGTTAGTCAATTAGCCAAACACAAGTAGGTAACAAAAGCTAATAGTTAATTGCTAGAGACAAGAATTGCGGCGGAAGAAAGGGAACAAATGCAAATAAGTCTTTTTTTTTTGCGACGAAAATGCAAATAAGTCTCGACCTCTTAAATTGTGCATGTACACATGTTTGTTTACCATTTCTCAAATTACAAGCCTGAATGCAAACTCGTAACTTCATTCTTGTTGCAATATTATTGTCACATACCAGTCCAACGGGGATTTCATTTTTTTGCATTAAATAGGATGTCATATGTCAGCGTCTTTTTATTTGTTATGTGGTTGGTAAATTTAATATGAAGAGGAGAGAGAGAAAGGAGAAAAGGATTTCACTTAAATGAAAGCTACGTAATTGTATATGCACCGCTTTTTCAAAAGAATATATATACACTCTCGCTAGATTATTTTGCCCATGCATGAAACAAACAAGTGAGTAAATACATTAGAAGGACTACACCAATATTTGGATTTGGATTGACCCTATTACACGCATGCATGACCTCAATTAGTTGTAGCTAGCGGGATGATGACAAACTGTGCTAGTAATTGTAAATCTGAATGTTCACGTCCCATAATAATATAAAAATGAAAGAAAACAATTTTGTCTCAATAAAAATATAAGATATTGTACTTGTATATATAAACAAGAACCAAAAAATTAATTATATACAGTCTTCTTTACATAATAAATGCTTCTGTTGACGCAAAATCTAGTCACACACACAGTAAAGGCTAGTTTGTCCGAGAATGCACGCAATACGTCTAACACGTAGCATAGGGCTTTGCCCAAAACACCCACGATCGTTTCCTTGGAAGGCCTATCGGAAGGAGCACAACAGGAATATCCTAGGATAGACAAGGTCACCTAGAACTCCAAAAAATCTTGTCAAGAGAGACGCTATACATCAGGGGGGTTAGAAAAACTCATGGTATGAGAAGAAGAGTAAAGTAGTAGATTGATTGTGTATCATCACTTACCTCAATCGACTGTGATCACCTCAATCGATTGTGATCCCCTGATATATAGTGTGGTCTTATTTTAGTACAAAAACTTTTCCGCATGATATCTACATGTTTTCCACGAGACTGCGTAAGGTCCCATTGGCCTCAGATTGCTTTGGACTTGACAGCTAAAACTGCCCCCCAGGCTATTCAAAAACCAGCCTAGGCTGGTTTTTCTCTTTAGTCTGTTGTGCCAATCTAGTCAAAACATCTGTTGTGCCAGTCTATTCACTTGTTGCACAATAAAATCCCAAATCTGCTTGGGCTGGTTTTCTTTAACTTTATCTAATTTATCCCATTTTTGTGCTCATATTTGACTTTCCAATTTGAATTTGAACTTCTCGAATACTTTTTTTTGCTGTCAACAGTTTCAGTCTTAGGTACCTAGCTGCATCCATATAACTCCACACCTAACCCCTGGATGAAAATTCTGTTTCAGTTTTATGTATGAATTAATTATATTCAGCGGTGCACTTGCATTATACTTGTTGTGTACATTAATTAAACTAGCTATACATGCACTTTGTTAGAAGTTAGAGTTGATCGTTCAATCATTCATCTGGACTGCATGCATGGTCCAACGACAGTGAGATTGGGTGCAGTGTCTAGTAGGAAAAAACTTGTAATCCAGGTAATATATATACTGCCTGGGCTTAGGTAGCTACCAGCTCGATATGGGCATGTGATGTGCTGGTTTGAAGAGGGACAAAGGCAAATGGTGCACTGGTCCCAGGTAACCAACACCAACTATGGCGTGCGGGCAGGCAGGAGTTGAGCTGTGCCGCATGCTTGCTAGGTAGCTAGCTACTGGCTCTCACCAATCAGTCACTGATGCATGATTGAATAACTGGAATATTATAGCTTGGAGGATCGGAACAATTCACAGATATCATTGCCATGTGTCTCGGGCTTCTGGCCTGAGCATGATTACTACTTTACAGACATGCTAAGGCGTCTACAGTGAATCATATAGGCGCTGGATAACAGTCTTACTATTACTGACTGGAGTCTCTGGAGATACGACGTCCTCTCCATGTTAGTAATCCTCATGACAGGTGCAAGATTAAAAAAAAAGAGATAAATCTAGAAAACAGAATTATGCAAGAACTAAATCTGTAGACTCTAATCATCATTGATAATAATAACCATTCGATCTTATTTTTTTTTATAAAATGTATTCACGTCTGCCACTAAAAAAAAAACTATATATAAAGCAGCAACCCTTAAATCTGCATCTAATTAATTACAAGACTTGTTGTCACACGTCGAATAACGACAGTGGATGTGATTATGGACTTGATGGGCCAAAAAAGAGGGGGCCTAAGGAGGACTACACCGAGGAAGGAGGGCCCCCACGGCCCGGCCCTAGAGGAGGGGCGGGGGGGGGAGGAGGGGGATGGCGGCCGCCTCGGCCTCCGTCACACCTCAGTCTTGCGGGCTAGGGGCGCCGTGGCCCCCCAGCCGCCAACCCGTCGCGACTTGTCGTCAAATTACCTTTTATTATTATTAATCTATTAGGCAATTAATGTTAGGTAAACTGGAAAGTTAGGTGTTCGATAAGGACTTTTCCGTTAGAGTCCACTTGGGACTACAAATAGTAGGGATTGTAAATGATGAAAACAAGAAGTAATTGGGGTAATTTCCGTTTATTCGATCTCCCGCGCCTCCTTCCTCCCCCCCCCGCTGCCGCCCCGCACCTCACCACAGGGCACGAAATACTGAATACCGAGAATCGAACCAATTTATCGAAAACCGAACCGAATTTACCGATACCGAAAAATTCGGTTCTATGTTCGGTCCCTAGTTCTCGGGAACCGAATTTACCGAGGTATATTCGGGTTCTGTACCTCGGTAAACCCGGGCACCGAACTAGTACCGAATAATGTATCATCCCATGTAACATATAGTATTTGAGTAGTGAGTACTAAGTAATATGTAAGATTATTGAAGGGTCAATTGTGGACAGCTATATTATGTATTTGTGGCTTTTTATCTTTATGATTTGGCACCGTTATTCTATATGAAATCATATTAAATTTGTGTCAAAATTGGCTTTTGAACATCTTTGAGGTACTTTTTCGGTAATTTCGGTAAATACCGAACCGAACCGAAAGTACCGATACCAAATTTCTTCGGTACCAAATTTTTAGGAACCGATCGGTACCGAGATCCTCGGGAACCGAATTTGTATAGGTACCGAGGAACCGAACCGATCGGTTCGGTATTACCGAATGCCCAGGGTGACCTGCACCTAATGCCGCCGCCCCCTGCCGCCTCCGCCGCCGCCGCCCAACCCTAGGGCATCAAGCCCTAGGCGGCCGCCGCCCCTAGCACCGCCCCCTCCCTTTTCCTCTTCTCCAATCCACTAGCCTAATCCACCCTCCCCGCTGCGTGTATTACACTTGTTATTATAATATAACGTAAATTACCCCTTTGTGTATGATTACTCTTGTCGATCTTCCAGTATATAAAAACAAACACGAACACAAAGTATACATGCATGCATAAGTTAGCTCATGATGCAAGACGGACAGCAGAGCAACATCAGGTAACGTGGGAGGGATATATATGCTTCCATCATACTCCAGGTGAGACCATCATCAGGTCCAATTTTCATTAAGTTTGATGCTACCGCGTGCACGCTGATCATGCGACGACTCTTGCATTGGAAATTGGAATGGCTCCCTTCATCTATAGAACTAGCAGGACGTCCCGCGCGTTGCTACGGGTATGGAGTAGGAATGTAAGGAGTTTATATGGTCAAAACTATGAATTAATAGATACATATATATGAATGTAGAAGGTCAATTATCGAAGTTGTATCCATTGACATACATGGTATAGATTATTTGAACTGAGTATCACCCAATCTCATCTACCCGAACCCCTACTCCTACTATATCGAGGGTCACCCCTCCTAAAATTTTAGGAGTTTTTCTTCATAAAATTATGTATGTTTCGAAGGACCACTTTTAATTCATGTGATATGCATTTTTGTTAGGTTTTAAACACAAACGGGTTTTTGCTTAGAAACAGTTTAAATTTTTACAAAAAGTTATCAAAATATATCCATATGGGGTCTTATTTTGAAGAGTTTATTGCGACGAACACCATGGTGCAATTGGATTTTAATTACGATACTTGGTTTAGGTGCTACGACTTTTTTTTCTATATCAAAAAAATAGCTAGTGGGAGATAAATGAGACTAAGTGGGAGTAACTTTTTTGATGATATCATCATACATCACTTTTTAAAAATCCTAATTTTTTGATTGGGGGACCCCTTAATGAGTCTTTGCATTATAGGAGTATAGGATAGGTGCAACAGTACAGTACGCAGCAACATGCATGTGCAACAAACAAAACAATAAACAGTTTCCTTATTTAATTCACCTACTAAAAAATTAAAGCATCATGCATATATATCCCGGCCGGTTGATAATAGCACTAGTTAAGTAAGTAATACGTAGTTGTTGAGAGCTTAGCTTGCTTGAGCCGCCGCCGTCGTCGTCGTCAGAATTAAAAACAACAAACACCACTATTAGTACAAGGATGCTGTTGGAGGGCCAGGACAACCGGCCGGCCTAGCTGGCTGCTAGCTCTAATCTAATTATATTTATGTCGTAGCAAAATGAAATGCCAACAGGAGGAATTATATTGCTTGCAATATAGCTAGCGCAACGCTTGCAGTAAGGTTTTTGTGTTGGGTAGATCGAAGGACGGATCGGAGCTGCTGCATGCAATCTTGGCGACATTGCCATGCATCATGCACGCAGATGCAGGCTGCAGGATCGGAGCTAGGTGGCAGAGCTAGCTAGCTAGTGAGGTAGCTGGGCGGCGTTTGGTGACTGCGTTGCGTGCCTGCGTTGCAAGCTGCTTGATGAGCAGTAGAAGCCAGCAGGAGAAGAGACTCGAGAGAGCTAGATGGACACGATCCGAGGATCGATCCAGAAGAAGAGGGCAACAACAGGCGCATGATCCTGCTTTGGCCAGGGGTTGGTTGCTGGTTGCTGACTGCTCCATCCATCCATGAGGCCGTAGCTTGAAAGGAAACGAGCCAACGACTGCCCCTACCCGGTGGACGGCCGGCCGGCGCTCCGTTCCTTTCCTTTCCTTTCCTTTCTTGCACGGATCGATATACGGATCGGACTGGCCCCGCCGCCCGCCCGCCGGCTCTGTAAGATTTATCATATATCATCGGATTCGGATCGGGAAAAAAAGAAATGGTAGCTGCTTCCTCTGTTTACCAGCAAAGTTACTTCCAAGGCAACAAAAAAGAAAAGAAAGATATGGTTCATATGTCCGTCCGTCCATGTGTATCTGTCTATAGTCTATACACTGCATGCACCCTGAACGTGATAACACTGACATCTGATCGATAATACTGTAGGAGTAGTACGTATGTATAAATGGCACTAGCATAGTGTGGGCACTTCCATACCATACATATTCAGGCAGGCAGGTACCCGGTCGCTGTAATACGGTTGGTTGCATTGCTCTCTCTCTCTCTTTGCTCAAGTGAACAAGTCCCGCCGATCCATGTGGCTGCTGGCACATCGTCGATGCTGATTGGCCGCAGGTCGATATCCACTGCACTTCCACGAATTCAGGCGGCAGCAGGCAATGCGCACGCACGCATGCCCATCATCCATTCCAGACTAATAGCAGCTAGCTGCTAGTAGTAAGTGTTACTGCAAGTCACCCAGATGCAGGTGCATGCCTCTCGCCCACTCCTATCTCATTTTTTTTCTTCAAATCTTTTCCCGGAAGAAATCTGCTAACTCATTATTAGAGTAATCTCGATCGGTAACATATAGTGAAGTCCCTTTGGAACCAAGGAAATGCATAAGAATTTTGGAGACTTTTTTTATTCTGTAGGTACGGAAGTTTCCTATATGTTCCTTTAACTGTCATAGGCATCATCAGTGCTATGCTTTTTTTTTGGTTCCTTTGAACTTTAAGCTTGGCTCTATGGCCTTATATTAGAAACCATCGACTCAGCTGAATGGCGAGCTACCACAACATTTTCAGAGTTTGGGAGGGATTCCGTCCAAACATACAATTTGTCCGGGAAACCATCGGCTCATGCTTAACTGAGGAAGCTCGTGCGCAGACAGACGAGTTACAGTTTCTTGATACATGCAAGAGGTTCGAACAGACAACAAGGATCATGCAACAATTTGCAGTGGGCCGGCCTGAATATCATTCCGCTTTGTCATGTACGTGTAACAGCCATGCATTGAGAGATCAGGGTCACCCGTATACTCCTAATGATGAAGCCCCAAGCACCTGACTTTGTTCCCCGGAGTAAGCACCATCGGTATCTTGATTTCCTGACCGTTGCCGGTGGACCACAACAGGAGAAGCCCCACAAGCTAGAGATCCTCTGCCTTTGTGATTACCACTCAAGCAACCACAGCAGTGGGATGAGCGAAATATATAAGGTTAATGCTGGGGCTGCTTCTCCCCAGCATTAACCTTATATATTTCGCTCATCCCACCGCTGTGGTTGCTCGAGTGGTAATCACAAGTATCTATCTCAAAGTAGTCAAACTAGTTTGAAATCTAGAAGAGAATCGATATTTATGACACCAAATTAGTATATTACTAGATGAATATCCCACGTGTTGCCGTAAAAATCGCTAATGATTTGAAATAAAATTACTTATATAAAGAGAGAAACAATTATAGTGAAGATGTGTCATGACATGGCACGCTGATGTAGATAACTAAATAAATGATGTGTCTTGATCATAATCAAATGCTAGTTGACCATAAATATATTTAATAGTAGGCTGATGAGGTAGATAGCTTGCATGTGGAAAGAAATAGCTAATGAGGTTTGACTTTTATAAGAGTTTAAGATTAGATATGCCCCCTTAAATAAAATGTTTTCATGTTGTACCAATTTAGTGCCATGAAGTCGAAACTCCACTTGTAACACAATGGTCGGGGAGAGTGGTTGGCCTTGGTAGAGAGGAAGGAGAGGAGAGGATGGGGTGGATGCGTGGCGCCTGGGGGGGCGGCGGCGGCTTGGCAAGGCAGCAGTAGCAAGGGGGAGAGGAGGAGAGGAGGAGCACGAGCGCTGGAGATTTCGCCAAATTACTTCTTGATTTGATTGATTACAATCTTCTAGTATTTATAGTCTCAAGTAGACTCTATCGGGAAAAGTCCTTATCGAACACGAACTTTCATTTTTTCTATTTTTAATTTTCTAATTAATAATAAT
This sequence comes from Chrysopogon serrulatus, assembly GCA_015844335.1. NCBI lineage: Eukaryota > Viridiplantae > Streptophyta > Magnoliopsida > Poales > Poaceae > Chrysopogon > Chrysopogon serrulatus. The sequence goes on from JADLZL010007326.1 coordinate 17,257, forward strand.
ATAAAAAGGTAACTCATGGTGAATATGGCGGCGACAACAGCGGGGAGGCGGCCATGGTAGGGCCCGCGGCCACCACCCGTGCAGCAAAGGCGGCAGCGTCCGTCGCCCGCTTGCCCCACGATGGCCCGTGGGGGCCCCGTCGGCTGCCCATCTTCCTCGTTTGGACCTCTATTGCCCGCTAAATTGTCAATTGTCACCGTCCTAATTTGACGTGTGACACCATTATATGAAGTTGGTTAAATTTGAGATACTTTAAAATTAACAACTCTAGAAATTGATTTTGGCCAGGACTAAGGGAGTATATTATTCCACGTCTGAATTATCCAAGCTCAAAGAACCTCCTGCTGCATGGTTGTTTCTTTTATCTAATGCTAGCAATATTCCATCCTTTGTCACCCCTGACAATACTAGCTCCATATTAACGGGGCAACATACTTTTTGATCAACTAACTGCCTATGCGTCGAATGCATGAATGATTACCTGTAAAGAAGAGAGCCTACTGGTCCATGACCTTTTTTACCAATCATCCATCCTAGGGAACCACCGAATCATCACAAATAGCGTGCATCGCATCGATGATTATTAATTAACAATGAAAGGAGCAGTTAGAAGGTTGTTATGCAGTGATGAAGGCCGGCCTGTTTCATAGTGTGCCGAGCCCACTCCAGCAGGGGGCCTTTCCTTGCAAAGTCCCAGCTCATCATGCATATGCATGCTCATTATATATTACACTTACTCTGAGCAGTAGCAGATACAGGATTTCAATTTTCAATCATGAAGGTGCCCAGCTTACTAAGCAATGCACTCCACCAAGATTCAAGGCACAGAATCCAACTGCCAAAAAATGGACCTCCATCTATTTCAAAAGGCAGCTCATTTTAGTCTTATTATCTTGAGTAACTATTTTTTTTTAACTTTGACAGAGTTTATAATACTCCCTCCGTCTCTGAAAAAAAATAATTTCTAGAGTTGTCTTGAGTCAAACTTTTCAAATTTTGACCGAATTTCTAGAAAAATATTAAGATTTATGCTATTAAATTAGTATTATTAGATTTATTATAGAATATATTTTTATAATATGTTCAATTTATGTTATAAATTTAGCACCCTTCAGCGTCCAATTCTATCAGGAGTATTGTCGGGCCTATTTTTTGATTTAACCAATCAAATGGACACCGCCTTAAATAATTTCATGTAAAGTTAATTACATGAACATATCAACAAAATAACTAGTACCTTTTCTTTCTCCTCTCTAATAATCCATTTGTGATGGGGGCGTGATTTCCGATCTTCCGTCGGGTTCAAGATAACTATCGATTTAGTCGGAGGCGACACACCGATCCGGCTTCGGATCACAAAGACCCGAACCCCGCAACCTTAGCACCACGTCTCCTCTGGTTATCAACCGTGTCACAATCCGGTTGACCTCGCCAAGAAGGCTAATCCCTGCTGCGAATCGAAGAACACAAGCAAGAACAAGATAATGCGCAACTCAAGAAAAGTGACAATTGCAGATATATGATTAAGATCACGAGTTGGGGTCTCACAAACCGATAACGGCGACTGTTCGATGACAGATTAATCTAAAGTAAAACCCAAACCCTAATGTAGGTGGCAGCTACTGATTATATGGTCTAAGGGACATGCAAGCACCCTCATTCACGTCCTCCTCATGGGCCTATACGTTACATGGCCCGACGGCCCAAAAGATAGCAATGCAACGCCTAAACAGATTCTGGACGCTCACTTGTTTTGACAATTCCCGTTGACTCCAATGAAATTTGGACCTCAAACCAAAGCCATTAGTTAGCTTATGAAATTATCTTTCCATCCATATATGGATCATCAAAAACGGAGTTCGGATGTGTCCTGGGCATCCGATTTATCGCTCGCTGGTCCTGAAGGCCGAGACTGACGCGAACTCGAGTTGGACTGGGCCTCTGGCTTGGCTTGGACGCCCTTGCTGGCCCTCTAAGGTGGTTGCCAAGGAGGAGGACGTCCAAGGGCTTCCTTGGTGTGTTTTCCATCTTCTCGGAACGTGCTCCAACTTGGGCCAGGGTCCCAAGTGTGAATATCCAAAGCCCATGACAATGATGTAGCTCCCGACAGAACACGGTGACAGAATGTCTTGATAATTTGGAGGCCTTGCCAACGTGATATTGAGATGGGTCCTGATTTATTTGAAAGCTTATCAAATAAGCTTTCCATCAAGTACTCATTGACCTCAATCACACCCCGGATGGTTGAGTTAGGGCCTTCCCAACGAGGTACTATCGGGTCACTGATGAATCTTGATTGCCTGCACTTTGAGAAATATTTGTACCTACAAGCAAATAGGAACATGTACATGTGAAACCAAGTGAGTTACACCAAAAATCACTAAACAAGCTCACCTTATAATCAATGGTTGTATCTGAATGTGTCATGTCCTCATCACCCTTCCCTTCTTGACAACAAACCGTCCCTCGGTTTGAGGTTAGGTGCAGGACAGATTGTAGGTAGTAGCCAACATAGCTTCCCTTCTTGAAATTTAACTTGTTTCTTTGTAACAAAACTAGAAGCACTTGACATGATAAAATTATAGCTATTGCAGCCCTCTAGTTGATCATATTTTTGTATAGTAAAAGGAGATTTTAGATTTGAACAAATATTGACACGATGCACCATATACTCTCCTTTGTAATTATATTTGCCAACAAAGTGATATATACATCTAGATAACCATGGCAATTCAGCATATTTAAATTTTTTCTTCCAAAATATTAAGAGCACATAGAGTATCAAACTCAATATAACCCAAAGTATTTAAAGAAGATAATAATTTTAGCTCATCCTTTTCAAAGTGGTAATGGGAAGACAATATTTACTTGCAGCAACAGTACTTTGTTCCAAAATATAAAAATTAATTTCTTTCACAAGTGGTGGCATAGCAATAATAAAAGTGCTATCATGCAACTTCTCTTCATCACAAATATCAGTAGAATCATCATGTGATAATAAAGGTAAATCAAGAGAAGGTTCTAGTATTGCATTAATAGCATCATTGGTGGGTAAATTCAGCATCTCAAGAGAGCTCTTACCCGAGATAGTTACCTGTTCTTTCTCTATTACCTTGTCCTCTTTCTTGGATACATGCTGCAAACTATTAGTTTCAATAAAAAGACAAAGCAATATCTTTATTTTGTAAAAATTCAGATTTAGATGAAGATATCTTAACATCTGAAATAACCCATTCTTTTCTAAAAGGCTCATTCTTTCTTCTCTCCACTCTCATAAGATCTTCTCTTAAAATTTCAGCGGTCATAGGTATGAGAGTAATGTTTCTACTATTGTATTTGAATGAATATTTATTAGCAATCATATTGTGCATAACCTTATTTTCAGATATCCATGGTTTACCAAATAATAAATGACAAGATTGCATAGGTACTATATCAAAATCTGCACTATCCTTATAAACACCAAGGGAAAATTTAATGTGTGCAATTTTAGTTACCTTTATTTTATCCCAAGAATTTACCCGGTGCATATAGTATGGATGTGGATGTGGCTTTGTGGTGAGACCAAGCTTCTCAACCAACTCTAAGCTTGCAAGGTTGTTGCAACTCTCACCATCGATCATGACACGACAACGTGCCTCTTTCACAACAAAATATGTTTGGAACACGTTGTTGAATTGGTTTTGCTCGCCTTCTCCATTTGGGAACCGAGCACTTGATGTGCAAACTACGTGGTGCATGTGGAAAGTGGTTGTGATGATGTCGCTGCAGCTATGGAGGAAGACGGCTGATCCATGATGACCTACAATTCACACTTAAAAAGAAACTTGTTGTTTGGTATTGTTAGAAATCAAAAAAAGCCCTATCAACTATAATATGTGTCGGTGGAAGCACACTCTCACACGTCTTACCAAATTCTTACAAGTGTTCTTACCAAAGCAAGGCGATTGAATGGTACAACCCGACAATTTGGTTCGTGATTTTTGTGAGGATGTGGCACCAAAATTGCAAGGGTCTTTTAAATGTACTGATCTGAAGTATATATGTGGAGCTTGAAAGACACACAAAGAAATAAATTTATATATGTGGCACACAATTTAGTAACAGAGATAGCAATATTGAATAAACGTCCAAAGCACTTGTCCTAGTTCTTTGGCCTATGCGTGTTTTTCTAGCACCAATTATGATAAACAAGGGATTGAAACAAGGATAAAAGGAACAATTATGAATGAAACCAATGGACATGAACAAGGCAAAGACACCACACAAAATAGAGCAATTAGTTGTTCCTTATGTGCTCCTATTCTCTTCTCTTTTGTTTTACTATTTTTTTATTTTTTATACAAACCTTTTCTTTTGATCTTTTGATATTTTTTTCTCAGTAAAGACACACAAGAACAAACCACAAAAAATTTAAGCTCAATTGGATAAAAGATGTGGTGTATAGAAAATAAGTATTGTGCTCTCAAAATAACACCAAAATTTGTGGGCCTAAAAACTCGATTTTGTTGATTGAATTTCGCAAATCTAATTTTTGCGAACCCAGCTTTGCTGGGATGAAACAAATCTAAAATTTTCTGGCGTTCTCCGTAGATATAAAATTCGCCCCGTTTCGAGTTTGGACGAAAAAGTTATGACTGTTTTTAAGGTAGGCTGTTCAAATCCAGAGTTTTATGTGGACACAAGATGCAAATCGATGATGATATATAATGGTTGCGGATGGAGGGATCAACACAAATTAGAGAAGAACACGATCTAAACTAGCAATAAGATGTTGACCTAGGACACAAACTCAATACAGCCGAACTACGAAACTAAATTATGCAAAGGCTATGGCGTGGGGCGGCTTTAGGATGGGAAACAATTATGGCCGTGGATTATAGGATGAAGGCAAAACACAAACTAAAGGATAACTTCGAACCTGATGGTATACCTTAAGCTCTGATATCACTTGATGGGGACGTGATTTCCGATCTTCCGTCGGGTTCAAGATAACTATCGATTTAGTCGGAGAGCGACACACCGATCCGGTTTTCGGATCACAAAGCCGAACCGCAACCTTAGCACCACGTCTCCTCTGGTTATCAACCGTGTCACAATCCGGTTGACCTCGCCAAGAAGGCTAATCCCCGCTGCGAATCGAAGAACACAAGCAAGAACAAGATAATGCGCAACTCAAGAAAAAAAGTGACAATTGCAGATATATGATTAAGATCACGAGTTGGGATCTCACAAAACCGATAACGGCGACGTTCGATGACGTGATTAATCTAAAGTAAAACCCAAACCCTAACGTGGGTGGTGGCAGCTACTGATTATATGGTCTAAGGGACATGCAAGCACCCTCATTCACGTCCTCCTCCTCATGGGCCTATACGTTTACATGGCCCGGACGGCCCAAAAAGATAGCAATGCAACGCCTAAACAGATTCTGGACGCTCACTTGTTTTGACAATTCCCGTTGACTCCAATGAAATTTGGACCTCAAACCAAAGCCATTAGTTAGCTTATGAAATTATCTTTCCATCCATATGGATCATCAAAAACGGAGTTCGGATGTGTCCTGGGCATCCGATTTATCGCTCGCTGGTCCTGAAGGCCGAGGCCGACGCGAACTCGAGTTGGACTGGGCCTCGGCTTGGCTTTGGACGCCCTTGCTGGCCCTCTAAGGTGGTTGCCAAGGAGGAGGACGTCCAAGGGCTTCCTTGGTGTGTTTTCCATCTTCTCGGGAACGTGCTCCAACTTGGGCCGGGGTCCCAAGTGTGAATATCCGGCCCATGACAATGATGTAGCTCGAAGTGACAGAATGTCTTGATAATTTGGAGGCCTTGCCAACGTGATATTGAGATGGGTCCTGATTTATTTGAAAGCTTATCAAATAAGCTTTCCATCAAGTACTCATTGACCTCAATCACACCGGATGGTTGAGTTAGGGCCTTCCCAACGAGGTACTATCGGGTCAGCGATGAATCTTGATTGCCCTGCACTTTGAGAAATATTTGTACCTACAAGCAAATAGGAACATGTACATGTGGAACCAAGTGAGTTACACCAAAAATCACTAAACAAGCTCACCTTATAATCAATGGTTGTATCTGAATGTGTCATGTCCTCATCAATTTGAATTTGAAATAAATAAAAAAAGGAAACCTAAATCATTTATTTAGGTAAATGCTATATGTAATAGTGTTCATTGATCGTATAAAAGTGATTTTCCACTCGTTGGTATTATCAGACAAGCCAAATAGATTTCCTTTAGGCTTGCCTTGCCAGACAAACTCATCAACTTTTCGGTCAAGTCTAAGACAATACTGTCACACGCACGCATGTGACGACTTGGGCCCAAGGCCCACATGCCTATATGGCCCTGAGACCCTGGGCCGCACCCGCTGGCGCCCGGTGATGTGAGCCCCACCACGGCCGCCATCGCCGCCATGAGTTACCTTTATTATTATTATTATTATTATTATTATTATATAGTAGTAGTAGTAGTAGTAGTAGTAGTAGTAGTAGTAGTAGTAGTAGTAGTAGAAAATTAAGATTAGAAAAACTAGAAAGTCCGTGTTCGATAAGGACCTTCCTATTACAGTCCACTTGAGACTATAAATACTAAAGGATTGTAATAAGATCGAATTAAGAAAGTATTAGGCGAAAGTCCTTTATTTCAAATTCTCCCGCATCTCTTCCTCTCCTCCCTCCTCCCACGCGCCGCCCCTGCCCCACACCGCCGCACTACCCCTGCTAGCCGTCGCCACCGCGCAACCCTAGGGCACAGCCCTAGGGCACCGCCCCCCTGCCTCCCTCCTCTCCTCCCAATCCACTAGCCCAATTCACCCCTCGCTGCGTGTGTTACAGATACTTTTGCCAAGCCAGATCTCCAAGAAAACAAGAGAGTGCTGGCTTTGCATGTATTGTCTCATTCAATTGAAAACTATGCTTGATGAATGCAACTGTGCATGGAATGGAATGTTTAGCAAGAAACCAACTGTCTCATTCACTTGGACAAAAAAAAAACTTATTTTTCTAAAGAAAAACAGAAATATCAGGTGGCATGATTCCCCCTGTGTGAGATAGCTGGCTTTCTTAATCATTGAGAAATAATATTCATGGAAGGAACAGTTGTGCATGCTGTGAATTATGCATAACACAACAGTACACTTAAAGTGCAGTTAGAAAGCTGTTGCTGCAATGCAGTGTTCCATTGTGCATGTTCAGTTACCGGACCACTCTTGGTGGAGTCCTGGTCCTTGTAGAGTCGTGTGCACACTAGGCAGGCTTTGTACTTTTGTTTGTGTGTAGCATAAACAAATATTCATATAATATTCAAGGAAGGAACAGTTGTGCATGCTGTGAAATATGCATAACAAAATAGTAAACTTAAAAGGGCAGTTAGAAAGCTGTTGCTGCAATTCAGTGTTCCATTCCATTGTGCATGGCCAGATACCAGACCACTCTTTATGGAGTCCTGGTCCTTGCAGAGTCGTGTGCACATCAGGCAGGCTTTGTACTTTTGTTAGTGTGTAGCATACACAAATGTTGGTGGCCCATCATTTTACACAATAGCTTATCGCATACACAAATATTGCATTGGTGGACCATGCATCATTTATACATTATTAAGCTTTTTAGCATACACAAATACTGGTGGACCATCATTTTATACACTAAGCTGAGACACAGAGTAACTTGAGCCATATGTACATTCTTGGCCATCGTTCAAATATATATGGCCAATAATCTGATCACTTAAAAAATTACTAGAGACAGCAGTGAGCTGAGGTGAGGTGGTTGGTATGTGTAGTTTGTTTTTGGTACCTTTTCTTGTGGGAGTGACAAATAATAGTACAAACACCAAATAACAAGGGCCCTATATTTCTAGAGGCCCATTTAGACTACTGGGCTAACACTTACTTACTTATTAGGAACATGTTATGTCACTTTGTAGCTATCAAATACTATAAGATTCAGGCCCAACGTAGTGAGTAATAATAATAGTAGCCCACTACGACGAGCAGGAAAGGAAAGGGGTAAGGAAGGAAACTACTCTGGTTTGCGAAAGCGTTGCAGGCCGATCTTTCGGCCCGTGAGCCTGACGTCCTCCCTGATCTGGTTCCGGTACTCCCCGAAGGTGAAGCTCTCGTAGCGAGGAGGAGGTCCGCCGGCGGCGGCGTCGCAGCGTGGGCGGATGAGCGTGTCGTAGCTGGGGCAGAGGAAGAAGGCGACGGAGAAGCGCTCCCGGTCGGCGCTGGCCATCACCCGGTGCTCCACGCTCCGGTAGCGGTCGTTGCTCCACGCCTGCAGGAGGTCGCCCACGTTGACGATGAGCGCGCCGGGGCTGGGCTTCACGGCGACCCACCGCCCGCCCTTGACGAGCTGGAGGCCACCGACGCCGTCCTGGTGCAGGATGGTGAGGAAGTCGCTGTCCGTGTGCGGGCACAGCCCGTAGGCGCCGCCGGCCGCCGCGCACGCCGGGTACCGGTTCAGCCGCAGGAAGCAGGTGCTCCGCGTGCACCGCGACACCACCGCCGCCGTGTCGTCCTCGCCACCACCAAGGCCCGCCACGAGGATCCCCGCCAGATGCTGCGCCAGCTTCGACATCGCCGTGGACACCTGCTCGACCACTAGCCTGCAGGTCTTGTTCTTGTCGTCGTCGTCATCGGCGGCGGCGGCCGGCGCCATCATCATCGTATTATTATTACTGGTCGCCATGGGGATGTGGTAGGCCTCGGACCACGAGAGCTGCTCCAGGCACGTGGCGGTGGGCGTGCCCCAGCGGTAGCTCTCCGGCGAGAAGTCCAGCAGCGGCTGGCTCGCCTTGAGGTGGAAGGGCCGCCGGAAGACGGCCACCTGCGCCTGGTGCAGCTCGTCCAGCAGCGCCTGCGGCACGCCGTGGTTGGTCACCTGGAAGAAGCCCCACTCGGAGGCGGCGCGCACGATGGACGCCCGGCACTGCTCTGCTGCCTCTAGATCTGCTGCTGCGGCCTCGGCGCCTGATGATGACTGCTTCTGCTCATGCTCCAGCAGCAGGCTGGAAAGGTCGATCACCGGGAGGAAGCACTCGTCGGCGGCGTCGCTCCGATCGACGACGTCGTCCAGTCGGCGGTGCGGGTGACTACTGTCCAAGAGATGCTTGTACGTGGCCATCAACGGCGGCTCGTAGTCGTCGTCGTCCTCCATTATTATTGTCTTCGACGAGCTCGAGGCGGCCGAGGATTGCATCAACGATCGATGACCTGTGACGTGATCACGTGATCATCAACCGCATCGTCAAGCGATCGAGAGCATGCATGAATATTCTTTCTGCTATACATACATATATAACTATGAATGATATGTGGACGACGACGGTCTTGTCAAAGACGACGCACGTACATACATGCGCAGACAAATAAATGAATTTTTCCTAGCTTTACAATTCTAATAAGTTCAAAACCATTCGTGTATATAACTAAAAAATTCAATCAAAATGCGGCGAACTTCGGAGGCGATCGATGACGATGGAGATGCATGCATATTCTTATCGTACGTAATTACGTATTATATATATATTCTGCCTTACCTTCCAAGCAACCGTACGTACGTACGTGTCAGTGTATACGTCACTGCTACACATGTGGGCATGCATATATATATATGGTCATTGGAAGGCACGTATATATACATACGAAGCAAATATCAAATAAGTTAAATATTTTAAATTCAAATAATTATAGATACAAATATCAAAATTTAGTGTTATTATATTCATAAAGACTTTAGACGCGTTAATCAAAAATACATCTAGAACTACATTCTTTTATGGACAGTGACAGTGACAATATATATTATTACTCCGTTCAATAAAAGAGTCTCTATGAGAGTCGTGCTGATTAAATTATTTTAAAGTATCCAATGCAATGTGCGTAGAAACAAGAAAAGACAAACCACATGCATATATATACACCAATATAGTGCCAAATGAACGTGAGAACATTCTCAGAATCTACGCTGGTCCTTAATTTTGTGTTGGCCGTTGCAGCTAAGCTAGAAGGTGGCTTTGTTTGTGTCGTAGTACATACACACGCCTAATGCTCAAACAAATTCTGTTTTTTATGTGCGCTTCCAGTTATATATATTCATAGAGTGTACGGATTGCATTACCATCTTGGGACTGTTACCATTTCTGCTAGCTGACCGGCCCTGAACATTATAAATTATATTCCATTTATCCTGAAATATATAAGGGTATTATTATCTAAGAAATTTTCATACAAAATAAGGAGCTTGACAAAGAAAAAACCACCTTGCCCCTCACTAATTAGGATGGAGGGAGTAGTTCAGTCGTTAGTTTCCTTAATTATTAGCCGGTTGTTTTCAATGCCGTTAAGTTTAAAAGAAAACTTCGTACTTCTTGCCATAAAGATAGAGGGAGAGAGAGGGGGTGGGGGGGAATACATTATATTTTGGTACAAAATTTGAACTCCGAGTCCCTTACATTTCTCTGGATTAATAAACCGGAACATATTAAATAGGTGCAGAAATGAAAAGCATATCTTTTTCACTTGAATACCTAGCTAGCTACTATATGTAGTTGCATATCCAATAGGTGCAATATTATAAAAATATTTGTCTATAAATACACTACTGGTTTAACAAAAGCTATGGGTTTAGTAATTTTTCCTTACAAAAAAAAAAATGAAGGCCAAGCATTTGATATGTATGGAAACTTTTTGTTATTAATTATATCAATTCCTTAAATAAATTTCTAGAGTCATCTTAAATCAAACTAGAGAAAAAATTATTAACATTTATGAAATCAAATTAGTATAATTATATACATCATGAAATATATTTTTATAATATGCTCATTTGGTGTCATAATCATACTCTATGAATTGATTTATTAAAGAATGGAGGAAGAGTATTTAATTACTGACTTCATTAGTTTATTACCAACAACTCTTTGAATTGATTTATTAGGAGAGTATTTAATTAATTACCGACTTATTTAGTTTACTAACAGATATTCCATATTCAATAAAACCTAAAAGTACACAGTTGCCGTTAGTTCTTTTTTATTTCTTTTAGGAAAGGTTAAACCTTATATGCTATCTGTTGGCATGCTGTAACTTGCAATAATACGCGCATGCCTTGTGCAGAGGCCAGAATGAAAACCATTCCTTCTAAAAGTTTCAGCTGATGGAAGTACCTTTAGAATACAACATTAAAAAATGAAAAAAATACTGCATATATATACATATCATTCTCCAATCTCTAGAGCGACCCATAAAGTCTTGCGTACTTATGTTCCTTGTTACTTGATGATGGAAAAATTAGAACTGCTAACGGAGGAATTCAAAGCAGAGAAAAGAGAAAAGAACGCATATGAATAGAAAATCGTAATGCGTATTTTCCACACAAAAAAATCGTTATAGGTAGAAAACAAAGGATTGGAAAATACAGAAATCTTATAGCTAGCTAGTAATCGGTGTTTAGAACACAGGAAAATAAGTACATGTTGATTCCTCCATTCTAGTGAATAAGGACTTTTTCATCCCTCCATTCACTATAGAAAAAAAAAAATCCCAAGAGCATGAAGTGGATGTTTATTTCCTCCATTTCATATAGGAAAGGATCGGAAGCCTTTACATATGAAAGGAAAACTTTATTTCTCCATTCCAAACGCCATGTGATGTTTTTTTTTAGTAGGCAAAAACTGTGGGGGAGATCCCCACAGCACTTCAGGATTTTATAAATAAAGGAAATGTCCCAAGTTCCAATTTTACAAGTAGTTTAGCTATATAATGTGATGTTGCAAAAACATTCTTTTGAAATTCCTATGAAAATCCTCCAATCCAAACAAGCCAAACCGACAATATCCAGAAACCGAAAGAAAAGGAATGAAGAAACTTTCAATCGTCCAGGATGGAGGATATGCATGCATGCACTAGCTACAACTCCTGGGACATGATGCATATATATGCTTCTATGAACATAAAGATAGATTGAGAGCAAATGTATGGAATAAATAAACAAAAAATAGGTGGGAAAAGGAACAACTGAGAGCTGTCAAACCTGCTTGTGAAGGGATTGGACTTCGACGAGAATTCTGCTCACAAGCTATATATATAACTCAGAGGTATTGATGTCTGTCGCCGATCGATTTCGCTACCCTCTTGGATGAACTGGCTGAGATAGCACATGATCAGTTCATGGGTCTAAGGATCTGCCCCTGATCAATCCTCAGGCTATGGCATGAATTTAGTTGCTATATGGCAGGCGCAACACACACTGAACAGTTCGTGGGATTGACTGGTTAACGTGATGAAGAACAAATAAAGGTGCAGCCCTGGCTGGTTTATATATAAAGGTTGGGAGAGAGGGGGGGGTGGGAGGGTGGGGGGCGGCGTGGAACTTGTTATTGAGTGATAGGAAGAGGTCAAGAGCTATAGGGTCCATCAGGAAGGGATGAAAGATCGAGATGAGAACTGGTTGGTGTGGAGGCCTAGCTAGCTAGCTACATACAATGCATTTTTTTTTTTTTGGTGCTGGGTCCGACCTTGAACACACTGACGACGGGACCTCATCAGCTCTTCCAAAGGAAGAAGACGACGACACATCGATCTCATTATAGTCACATATGGGACGAATTGAATGTGTGGATAGTCGCTAGCAAACGTTGAGACACGGGCCTCCTCTAATCGAGATGGAGCCTTGAAAAATACACGTAAAAACTGCTACCTCGCTCTGCTTGTAGGAGAATGAGTATGCTACGTACGCTAGCACAAAAAAATAAATTCTGTACCATGTTTAACCGTACCAAGGGATCATACGAGTAGGAGATTATAGTAGATTATAGTAGACCTACCACGGGATCGACACATGCTATGCATTGATATGATGATGTAGAGGAAGTAGGCGATCGTCGTCACATCTCAGCACGCAGCAACCTCATATTCGCCGCGCAGATAAACGGTGCGACAACAGCAGTAACATCTTCGTAGTATCTGCACGCGTGCAAAGATGGACGCTATGTGCCATTAATATTGTGCTCCACATGCATATGCGCATGCATCTAAGAATATTTGGTGATGAGGGCGGAGGTGGCAGCAGAAGCTAGGGTTTGAGAATGATTGAAACATGTGCTGCCCCTAAGAAAACCGACTCCCATATATATCCACGGGGGAGCCCTAGCATAGAGCAAGTGTATACATAGGCCGCCACCACTTGATTTGTTGATTTTCAAGGAAATCAGAGCATTTTTCCTGTAGCTGTTGAAGTTTAGCAAGACGGTGCTGATGCCACTCAATTTTGGGCTAGGTACGCCCCTTAATAACCATATAAACTCCTCTAATGAGTTTCTACCTTACTAGAGACCGGTTAGGACGAAATGTTGCTCCTTACATACCAATATCCTATTTTAGCCCATTTATAGTTCTTGAGATGTATGGCAATAATAATTTGCAACTACCATGCATGCATATGGTAGTATATGTAATAATACTAGTGGAATTCAAGAGAAGATCAACATTTCGGATCTCAAAAGTTAATAATACTTTCCTCTTTTGACAAGAGTAGTATATATATCTTGGGAGTTGGCTGGTACATAGGCAGGCCACGTATGTTGTGGAGGGGGCATACTGTGCTCTCCTCCGATCCTCAGGTTGCGGATTCCACACGTACGCCTCTCTCTTCCGGCCTCTCTTTCTCTCTAAACATCAGACTCATCATATCTCTCTCTCTAACACACACACACACAATGCAAACATCTCTTTACCTAGGTAGTTGATTAAGCTCTCTCTCTCTCTCTCTGTCTCTATCTATCTCTCTCTCTCTCGATGCAACATCTATCTATCCATCTATCCCTCTCTGGGGTTGATGAGGAGTACATGTCGTCCGACCCGCCAGCTACTAGCTAGCCGCAGACCACAGGCCACAGGGACAGTAACAGTGACTGGCCGGGACTGGGACCCCTCCATTGATTAGTTGGTCACACCGTAGGAGACGTCCCATCCCAATCCATCACTCATCAGCTCACCTCTCTGGGAATGAAGGCCAGGCCCAGCTAGCTTGTGTACGTAGTACTACAGTGTATTGTTTGGTGATCGATTCGATCACACACATGTACATGTGAATCCATCCAGACGGCCGGGCCAGCAGTCTCTCTAGATCGATCGATCATGCATCTCTCGCCGGCACTGCACTGCATACTGCTGCAAGCTGCATATATGCTCCTACTGCTGCCACGTATTGCACTTTTGAACTGCACGCTGATATATGGATCATCTATCAGATAGACATTCTGATAAGTGGCGAGGGTAGGCGTAGCTCACTGTGCCTTGCATGCTCATCGATTTGATGCATTCTCGTCTCCCATTGGCCTCCTCTAGATTTTCCTGCCAGCGCCGCCCCCGGCCGGTTACCAGTACATACACAACCTGCCCCCCGTGGACAGGGATCGATCATCTATCATCAGATAGAGATATTCTGATTTCTGATCCATCCATCGCTCCAATCTGGTGGACAGGGAATGCACGGCGGCGACAGGCGAAAGTTATCGGATCCATCCGAGATGATAACATTAACATATTGCGTGTGTGAATCACAGCATTGACATAATAAGAAGCCGTTAGAGTGTTACAATCACAGCATTAACATATCGCTCCAATCCCAAGTTTCTGGGATTTCCCTTGAGAATTACATGACAGTTGACAGTATATGAGGGGAGAGAGATTATATTGAAACAAACATATCACACCACACATCCCAAATAAACTTGGGATAAAGGCTTTGAGCATAAATACTTATTTCTGATTATCTATTGCCATATCCCATAAGATGTCAGCAACTTGAACAACCATTTAGAGTGCAGCGTTCTTTAGCTCCAAATCATGGATTCCTAACCCCCCCTGTTCCTTAGGTTGGCATAATAGTATGCTCTACTTGGCAAGGTGGCACTTCCTTCTTTGGTTGCCACTCTGCCAAAAAAAAAGAAACTTGGATCTGAAATAATCTAGCTTCTTAATCACCTCTACTGGGATTGCAAAGAAAGACATCATATATATGGGTAGATTACTTAGAACCGAATTAATTAGGGTTAGTCTTCCCCCAGTGCATAGATGTTTTCCTTTCCAACTGCTCAACTTCTTCTCAAAACATTCTTCCACCTTATCCCAGTCTGTATTTTGTAGCTTTCTGAAATTAATGAATCGGAATTCCAAAATAACACATAGAAAAGTTTCTAGATTTACACCCAAAAGCATGGTATATTTGACCTCTTCTTCTTAGGCTTCTCCAAAATAGTATATCTCTCTTATGAAAAAATACCTTAAGGCAGGGCCTGTTTGGTTAGTGCCCTGCACGGCATCCAGCCCCAGGCGTCCCAAATCTGACGCCTAGGATGGTTGGGCCAGGCAGCTTCGACCAGGAACAAACCAAACAGGCCTAGTAATTTCAGTTTCGGACTTGGTCCAGATCATGTTCCACAAAAAGTATGGTGTCGTCAGCGTACATATTGTAGAGAAAAATAACCAAAAGGTAGACATGCATGATGTGTTTTACCTACTTATATAGTACACTTACCTACTTATGCCACTGTTACTATTACAGAGAAAAAATAACCAAAGGTATACCTGCATGATATGTTTTACCTGTATATCGTTTTCCATGTGAAATGCATCATATTGTTCAAGCTAAGATTTTAACTAAACATATGTCAGATACATTTGAAGATACAACGCAAATGGTAAAATATGAATGGGGATAAAAAAAAATATGGAGCATCAATTGTTAACTACAAATTATGTACATGAGTATTTTTTTAGAATATTTGAACAAACGAGACAAAGATAAATACCTTAAGTAATTAGCTATGAGTCATAAATTTATCCATAAACCTTTAAAGTTTACGCATTTTTATATGTACTCACATGCATATTGTGCATGTAAGTAATTATTAATTGAAAAAATGCTAACTACAAAATAATCTAGATAGGGCCCGACTGTAGAGATGGCGGCGAGACTATGATCCATGTGCGCGCCTCCTGCCGACACATGTAGATGATTGTGATGGCTAGCTAGATAGCAAAAAAATCTCTGCCGATCTCGCGCGATTGCACTTTTAAGCAATTGATGAGATAACGACGATAGTGCTCGCCGACTAAACAAGTGGATAGCTAGGGATCACGTCCCTCTAAATATGCTCTTGAAGAGGAAAAAGGCATATATACGAGTTACCCTGATATGGACCCATGTCCTACGACGCTTCAGAGAATTGCTATTTAAGGTTTCTATTCAGGAGTTGTTAGTGAATGTAGCTCAGCTAGCTGGATTTTTTATAATAGCATCTATCAACTCACTCGGCTTTAAGTCTTTGACTTGATGCGTGCAGTCGCAGCTAACTAGATTTATTTAAAGATTTAACGATGTTGTTCTTTTCGGTGGTAGGTGATCTCGTGTGCTCTGATTCACAAAAGAACTAAGGGCAAGTACATTGTTACACGTCGGCGGTCTCATATCTTGTCTCACATAATGTCATGTAGGATTTTTATCTATATGGAGAAAAGAGAGAAGTGAGAGAGAAAAGAGAAAGATGTTCGATGTTTGTTTCGCGAAACAACCACTTCATAAATTAAGATTTAGGACTATGAGACAACTAGTGTGTCATTGTATGAATTGTTGCCATACAACTCACAACTTTATTTTTGTTATATACATAAAGTAAGTAATTGTGATTTACTCTGAGACAACTTAAAAACAATAATTATATATTAAGCCGTTTTAAAATTACGTGGCACTGCATGAGACCATCTACAAGACAATGTCAATATACTTGCCCTAATAAATTCTAGCATGCATGCTTCTACCATGCCTAATAAACATGGCCTAAAACTTAGATTTTTATGGGAATTATAGGCACAATTGTTGGGGGTGCAATTTACCTTGCCGATACACAATAAACCACCGTCAGGGATCTAGCGCATGGGTATCGACGTGTAGCGATGCTCTCATGTCCTCAGCCTCGCGTCCATCCCCAATATATCACCATTGCATCTAGGAGGTTGAATGCCACAAACCCACTAGATATGGATATGGAAGTCCCTTTGACACGTGCTGAATGATCCAGACATACAGGGCGCACTCCAATAATTACGGCTGCCTCCACCACCACATTAGTGCTCTCTTCCTTGATCCGCTTGTTCCAAGGTCCCCATTTCACAATACGTTGGCTCGTCTCTTAATGTTTCGTCTTCAGACAAAATAAAATCATAACTTTTTATATGAAGTTGGATGAAGAACTTTACATCATAGAGCTCGACGTGATCTGCTATGTTGTAGCTGAAATCTTTTAAAGTTCCAAATACTTGTTTAAAGCTCTTATATTTCGAAAAAAATTTTAAACAACCTCGAATTTAACATGATCTATGTCAAAGTTGTAGCTCTTGATGCGTTCTACAATTTTGTAGTTGAGAAACTTTTTACTTAGGATCTTTTAGAGTCTCAAATATTCTTTTTTTAAAAAACTGAAAATAATCTATAACTTTCATTCACGGTAAAGCTAATTTTCTCGAAGATGGCTATATATGTCACACCACATAGCTTTCATCTACATATAATTGAACGAGTGATATCCACTTGCCGACATCTATATCCATATAGGCCAGCAACATATAACGTACGGCTGACTCTGCTGGCTATATATACAGATACAGCGTACACACACAAATTGATAAGCGGGCAGATCAAAGCAGCACTGTTCCACATGTGCTCAAGTTTTATCTGTAAACGAGTCCCTCTGATTCAAATTATAAGTTATTTTGGCTTTGCTAAATATAACTTTTACTATGTATGTAGAGATGAGTATATATTTAAAACTTTAAATACAAATCAAAAAGCTATGTATCTTAAACAGCCCCTTACAATTTTAGAATGGAGAGAGTACTAGCTAGATAAACTATAGTAAATATGTCCATGTGGCTGGAACGGGGCACACAATTTGTTGATGAGCTAGCTATTTTATTGTAATTATTTAGGTGGCTCCAACCTTAAATAAAAAAGTTCAATTTCAAGACCCATAATAAATGCTAATGCAATAAAGAATTAGTCTAGTATCAAAAATTAATAGGAGATTTACTTAATTGAGTGGCCATTGTGTGTACCATTGTGAATTTAAAGAAAGGTAGAAGGAGGGAAAATATGTGGTGCAAACCACATATTAGGTGCAAACATGTAAACCATTTAAAAAAAATCATAGTTTAATCATTAAAAATTAAAACTTGATACATCGATCATAATGCATCCATATATATACCCATATAAAAAAAATGATTGATATGCAAACTCAAATTAGAAAAATATACGAAAAAATAACAAAATTTAGGTGCATGAGCACTAGAAGACAAATCTCTTGGGTTTTGTCTTGTAGTGCACATGCAACTAAAATTTGTTATTTTGATATGAAAGTTTCTACTTTGAGTCTGCATCTCAACTTTTATATGTGAGCACATATATGGATGTACCAATTTACAAAAAAAAAAATTTAAATGACCAAAGTATGATTTTTGAAATGGTTTACATGTTTGCACCTAATATGTGCTTTGCATCACTGGGAGGAGAGCCACATGCTCGGCACATGCTGCGACACACGATGATTAGGCCATGACATTGTGTGTGTACGTAGCCGCTTATTCTACACCTAGTCAGTACTGATAAATATTTAGTAGCAGTACTAGTAGTGTTCATTAGACACATTCTGACTACTGGAAATTTTGCTTAGTATTACACTACTACATTGCTTAGTATTACACTACTACACCCTAGGATGTACTACCCTCTATTACCCCGATACTCCAGGTGGGTACCGTATCCTATATCGGATACGTATCCGATACCGATACACGACGGATATGCAGTGGATACGTATCCACAAAGTATCCTAAATAAAAATAAATACTTATACCGATACGTATCCATGAAGTATCCCAAATAAAAAGAAAAATCTAAGTTATATTGTGACCTTGTAATCGCTTAACACAAACACACATCTTTACTTGATTTCTCTAAAGATGGCATAACAAACTAAAGACTCTTAGTATTATATATGTGTTTAGCTTTTGAATTTTGAAAATATGATGGATATGCTTGGCTATTGGAGTGTGGACAAAATTAAAATATAAAAGATGAGCAAGAGATAAAGGATTACAAGTATTGATGATAAAATTGCTAAGCTACTACTATTTTTGCGAATCTAAATATACATCACTTTTGTTTATCTATTTATATTAAAAAATAGTGAAACGTATCCGCGTATTGTAATTTTTAGAAAAATAACTATCCATGTATCCGTATCTGATACCGATACACGTATCCGTATCCATCTTTGCGTAGGTACTACCTCCATCCCCCCCAAAAAATATAATTCTAAAGCAGTGTTATGTTTTAGTATATTAAATTTGACAATTACAGTTAGAAAATATAAATATTTATAATATCGAATAAATAGCATTAATTTTGAGTCATAAATATAAGTACTATTTACTAGAAACTTGGCCAAACATTAATTACTTTAACTAACACTTAACCTATACTCCCTCCGTCCCTTTTTATTTGTCGCCGTGGGATACGTGCCACAAGTTTGACTTGATTTATAGAAAATACGTACAATATTTATATCTCTAAATAATTTTGTTAAAAAACTAGATCCAAAGATCTTTCCGATGATATTAATTATGATACTAATTGATGATATTTATTATTTATTAAAATTACCGGCATTTGTGTCTCGAGAAGCTTAAGCGACAAATAAAAAAGGGACGGAGGGAGTAGTTGCATCTTTTTAGGGACACCGAGGTACTCCCTCCATCCTAAAATAGAAGATGTTTTCGCTTTCTGAGAAACAAATATCGATAATTTTATAAATAATAAATATCATCGATTAGTATCATAATTAGTATCATCGAAAAGATCTTTGAATCTAGTTGTTGAACAAATTTATTTGGAGATATAAATATTGCATATATTTTCTACAAATCGAGTCAAACTTGTGGCACTAACATCAAAAACGTCATCAATTTCGGGATGAACATGTGTAAATCATCACCATATGGAACATCGTGTGCGCACCTCGAGGAGCCGAGGAGTGAGGAGTGAGGACTAGGCGCGCGCCCGTCCGTGATGAGTTCCACAATTTTGGAATCTAGATGCGCACACACCGTACCTGATGAATACATATTGTATCTGATTGTTCGATATTGATTGATTAATTGATTCATTGATGTCGTCCGTGAATTTGTATCCGATGGATTATGACGCTGTCGATTCAGGTACAGCCAGCCACAGGGGAATTGAAAGCTAGTAGGCCCTGATTGAAATCTTTTGCAGTGGTAGCTAGCTAGTGACGCAAAAAGCTGGCTGGTTGGCTGGCCTTAATTATATTTAGGCATTCCGGCCCGGCCAAAGCAAGAAAGATGGCACTATCAATCGCATGAAAAGTGAGCCGTTCAATATCATGATTAAATCAGTCCCTGGCTCCACACATAGTAGGATCAATATCATAGAAGCTTCATGTCCTGCCGCTGCTGCTGATGCATATACAGTTATACACATCGTCATCAGCGCAAGAAATTCATGCATCAGCATCAGCAGGGTCGTTATATACACTCTACTCCTAAACTGGTACTCGATCGTACTTTTTAAGGAGGAAGAAGAATCACACGATCGGCATATATACTGTTGTAGCGTATCACCACACTGTACCTAATTGACGTCCAAATCTATCCACCTTTTGCCTTTACCAATTTGTATTATTGTCTCCATCTCCGACTCCGATCCATCGATGGCGCCTAGCTATATACTAGCGCGCTATCTTTGCTCTCCGATCCGATCCGGCCGGCAGCACGATCGAGTTCGACGTCGCCGATCGGCTCAATTAATTCATCAGCTGGATATGTATCAATTATCGTACGTCAAATCAAAAAGGTATCACTATACTAGACAATAATAACGCACGCATTATCATCCGGAGCTTCCCTTATCCACGCTCTCTAGCTATGTCTAGATCTACTTCCTCCATCCTAAAATAGGTGTCTCATTATGAGATGCACGTGTTAGTTATATTTTTTAAGTTTTATTATTTTTTAGAAAAAATAATATTGGCAACATTTGTTTCTCTAAATAAGTTTATTATAAAAATATAATTTGTAATTTATCTAATGATGTAATAATATTTTCTTATATATGTTTGATCAAGTTAAAACAATATTTGACTTCTCAAAAAGTGAGAATAATACTTATTTTGAGATGGAACGAGTAGGTACGCTCTGTCATTTCATTCGTGAGCGTTGTAGTGAAGAGTGAGACTTTTGCTTGGAAGTAGCATGTAGTCGACCTTAAACCTTAAGTTTGAATTTCTATGTGTGAACTCATTTGTGTTGAGATATTGACATCGATATGGTTAATTAATTATCTATCTCATGTATGTGTTGCTTTTTTTTTTTTTTGCCTCAACGTTGATACTCATGTACATTTGTGTTGCTGATAAACAAAAAGATAATTACCAAGTTAATTTAAACCGATATCAATAGCTCACGTATGCTAGGTACTCCCTTCGTCCCAAAATGTATGTCATTTTCGGTTTCTATGCCACAAGTTTGTCTCGATTTGTAGAAAAAACGTGCAATATTTGTATCTTTAAATAATTTTTTAAAAAAAACTAGATTGAAAGATCTTTTCAATGATACTAATTATGATACTAATCGATGATACTTAATTTTAATAAAAACTAGAAGGATTCCCAGCGGCGTTCTGTCATGGGAATATATATATATATATATATATATATATATATATATATATATATATATATATATATATATATATTTATATTTATATATATATATATGAATGTAGTAAGTATATTTCTGAGATTTTTTGGAATGAAGTCTCAAGTTTGGAGGAGTGAACTAAAAATGTACTATAAAATTTCCATATGATGAATCGATGGCAACCATTTGGATTTAAACAAATTATAATAAGTTATTTATTAGAGAAAGTTCAGTAGAACATGGGGTGGCTTCAATTGTTCTTTTGATGTTGAATATTGTGATGAACTTGTCAGATCACCTGCAGTAATGGAGAAATAAAAGAATATTAGATTTTAAAGGTGACTGTTGGTGATTGTATGGTTGGTTTAATTTATTTAAGTAATACTTACTGTGTCTTCTTTTGTTTGCCTTCTGGATTATTTGCTTCCACCTGATCGAAATCGAGCTTCCTTTTTGCCTGTGAGTGGCTGCAGAATTGTTGAATAAATATGATAATTCAGTAGATAATAATTAGTATAAGTAATAGGAGTCATTTCAGAGAACAATTTTCATAAATATGTGTTTGAGATGAATCCTGTAACACAGAGGTATGCAAACATGCACAGATTTTTGTTTGGCTGTTTGGCTGTTTTATTATGTTACTCAGCTAGGTTCATCTTCTCCGGAAAGAATCATTCCTAACTGCCAAACGCACAAAATGCCAACTGATTTATGAGGGGATCAGGAGGAGCTAGGAGCTAAAAATGAATATGCTTCACTCTGCTCCAGTTTTATTCTAGTGGAGATTAGCAGAGAATCAATTCTCATCAGCTCTGCGCTCTGATCCCTCTTAGGAATCCACACACTCCAGCAGAGAATCGGAGAGTACAGTTGAAGAATCAGGGAGCAGAGCTCTCCCAAATGGGGCGATAATGTGTATATGTTGTAAGTTTAAGAAAGGTGGAAGGCAGGCGACATGTTCAAGCACACACCATATATATAACCGAGCCATGACATGAGTGTTGTGATGCCAATGAAAATTTTTGTAGTTCCAAACTAAAAGCAATAAGAGTGATCAATCCATGAAAGAAGTGGTGTGATGCGAAATTACACTATCCCCCATGCAAAGAATGTTTCCTGACGTTTCATTTGAATTTTGTATCTAAACTATACTTGATTCTGCCACTTATGGAATAAAAAAAAATGACTCGTCTAGTCTTCTTGGCCAAAACTAATTAAATCAACTATGCACGGGTGCTTGATTCTTAAATCCAGATGCGGCCTTGTTTTTGTATCAATCTAGATTAGGCTCTATTTGGATCCACAAAGCTAAACATAGATATATATATTTAACTTATTTCAGCAAGTAAAAAAAAACTAAAGCAGCTATCGACTATCAGGCTCTTGTGGCAACAGATTGAAAAGCTGTATCTCCTACAAAGAAGTTAGTTTGTTCTATGCTTTCATTTCTCTACTGCATAAGCAGGATAAGGAATCGCTCGGGGTCTTAAAATTTTCTGATCCACCACTACCCTTGTTCACTAACAAAATTATAAACCATATGGCAGAATTCCAATATTCAGACAGTTAAAGGCGAACGGTGCCTTCCGTTTCTATTGCATTTTCTTTTTTGACAAAGCACCAGTTCTGAAATCACACCCATTATGATAAGATTCTTTTTTGACAGAGAAAATAGCTAATGGTTTTTATCATCAATCCAACCATTCAGGTAGTGGAAGTGTGAAACCGATTCCTAAACATACGCCAAAAAGATTGTCCCATCAAGAGTTGCCAAGTTTGCAAGATTTTCATGTGTCAGAATCCAATGAGTCCCCAACTGGAACATCATGGCTCTAAAATTTATATATCAGTACAATCCGTCTTCTCAGACTCAGACCCACAAATCTCTTGCACCCCAAAGGAAACCTATGGAACAATGATGATAGACCTAGATAGGTACATTAAAAATACTGAATCTACCAGAACATGTCTTCATATTATGGTCAGAGAGCCGTAAAGCAGGTTATAATACCAATGCACTGATTGAACGCCCCAAACTGTTATTCTAAAGTGCAAAAACCGGAGGGAATTGAGTGGGGAAAAGTAATTGCAATATTGTTTTAACTATTTACCTTGAACCATCTATTTTTTCTTGTGTAGTGCTGTCAGATGGAGTCGTGCTTGGTGTCATTGATCCATGTTGTGGTTGAGTTTCCTGGAAGTATATAAATTATTACAGGAGATTAGTGGTTGGTTATATTGGGCAAAAAGAAAGATAGTCAGTTGGCTTACATTTTTCTCCTTTGTAGATGTAGTGTTTTACACTATCTCCTGAGTTTCCTGGAAGCATATAAATCATTACAGGAGATTAGTGGCTAGTTAATATACCATAAGAGGCTTCAATGTGGCATCTACTATACCATAAGAGGAATTACAGCCAGAGCTTCAATGTGGCATCTACTATGGTTTCAGGGTAAATGAACTGAGGAATTACAGAATTTAAAAGTCATCATACATGGGGTTAATATACCATAAGAGGCTTAACTATAAAAATAAGCCTCACAGTTACTCTCCAACAAAAATGTTCACATATAAATTGGCATATCTGAATACAAAAATTAAGGCTTAACTATAAAAATAAGCCTCACAGTTACTCTCCAACAAAAATGTTCACATGTAAGTTGGCATATCTGAATACAAAAATTAAGCATACTGTTTTTTAATTTCCTAATTGTAGTTGCTTATATGTTCATTTTGTAACTTATTGGTCCAAATGATTAGAAAATCTATTTAATCAGTCAATTGTAGCTAAAAAGGGCATCTGACAACAACCTGACCATCCAAATGCATAAAACTGAAATAAAACTGAAATAGAATAAGATCAACTACATGTTCATATAAACTGAATTACAATAAGATCAACTCAATTAGAATAGACCAATTAACTGTCCATGTAGTTTGGACCTTTGGTCCTTAATTTTAAAACTTAGAAAAGAATACAAATGAATTAGAATTAGAATAAGTCCATGTCTCAACTCAATTTGAATAAGACCCAATTAACTGTCCATTTATCTGTTTTTACTCAGAGTAGGGAAATAATATCAGTACCTGCTACCTATACACTGAATCATTTGTGCTGACACTATCCAACCAAATACATGTTCACCAGAAACCATTTCTCTAGATAATTGGGTCCATAATCTAACCATCAAAGGGCCGGGGGGGGGGAGAGTTATGAAGCAGTAATCATCAACCAAAACACAGTGAAATGCGGCGGGGGGAGAATTACAGTTCATATTACCTCCAGTGTGACTGATGTGACGATACTAAACACCAATTATGAGATCCATAACAATGTAAGCAGCCCCAAGATTGCATGAACAGACCTGGAAAAAATTTGGAGCATGAGGCCATAATCGAAGGAACATGTAGCAGGTTACAGCTCTACTTTTCTGACCTATGACGCAGAACGAAGAGAAAACCTAGAGTAGAATGAAGCGACCCGGCCTATATACAACAGAGAGGTCCAATTCCACCAGACCGTCCATTCAGAGCATTATTGACAGGCACACTATGTGGATAATTTACTAATTTCAGTTTACATCTAGGAGATTAAATGGAATAAGAAGCATACCAAAAGACTCCGAGGGTAATAACACAACGTCGGCCGCCATGAACACAAATCGACACAAATTGCGGAGCAGTTGCACACTGGGAAACTTAAATCCTCAGTTTCAGGCGCAAACGCGGGGCGGATGCGGCACGGAGAGGCGCGGAGCCAAAATCTATGCGTGCGGCGCGGACGCGGAAGCTATGCGGGTCACCCTGCAGCAGCCTACCTGCCCTCTCCACCCGGCACGCAGGCGATTCTAAAGCATCCATAAAGCAACCCCATTGCCAGGATCATTGCAAATATGAAGCTACAACAGAATGCTAACCTAACAAAAGTTTTTTTGCTTCATATCAATCATCATGGAAGTCACAAGATAAAAACAATTGTGCAGCAATACCGCATGTGCAGCCACTCAGGTCACAAATTGCAAACTAATATCATAATGAACCCATTACACATGTCTAATTTATTTCACCATTCACCTCAGAAATACCAATCGAGCATACACTGTGACTTCCTACCGAACCCTTAGGCAGACAAAAAGAAAATCAAATGTATAATGCTATGAACCGTCGAGTTGTTTTTTACACATCAAGCATCACTAAAAAAACTAACCCCCCACAAACAAATACACAAAATAAAGTAACTCTTGATTTGGAAGGATACTCTTTGCACAGTTGCAGCGAGTGCAGCTTCGGGCACGGCCTACAGATTTTAGATTTGTCACTTGGAGTACCTTTGTTCTCTTATTTGGTCGGGCAAGCTGGAGTTCAGAGCTCAACTGACGAAGACGAAGGGAATCCATCTTCTCCTTATTTCTTGCAACTTGTTCCCATTTCTGCCTCTCATACTCAGTCATGTCATCATCTCTAATGCCTCTTCCTCTTGTGCTTGGCATTTTTTCTCCTAAAAAGGTACAAAGCAATTAGCAATCTTTGCCTTCTTCTCTACTCCTAAAAAGGTGAAACTGGGATCGTTCACAGCACTCCCATTTACCGCCCCGCTCCATCGCCCCGCCCCGCTCCATCGCCCCGCGAGGCATATGGCCCCATACCACTCCATCTGTCCGAGACCCATTCAAGGCCGCCCCACACCGGCTCAGTTCCCTCGATCCGCTCACCAAAGTTGACTCTCCAATCCCCGTTCCTTCCCACCCGCGGCCCGCGCCCCCTGTCCCCGGTCTCGACACAGTAGTGCCGCCCGGCCCTATTCCTCCAGCAACACCGCCGCCCGCAGGCTCCTAGCAACCCGTCCGCCCTGCTCTTCCTCCCAAAGCACCGCTGCCCGAGGAACTCAGCACCGCCGCCCGCCCTGCTCTTCCTCCCAAAGACCGCTGCCCGAGGAACTCAGCACCGCCGCCCTGCCCTGCTCTTCCTCCCAGCAGACGCCGCCCGAAGGCCCGCAGACCACCGCTGCTGCCTGAAGCTCCTACCGTCGGCCGTGGTGGAGGCCGCCAGTCCGCCGCGAGGCTAAACACCGATACAACCCTGCCACGCCATGCCGGCCGGGCAGCCTCCGCTAGACCGCCCGAAGCAGCCACGGGAGAGTGGACAGCAGCCGCGGAAAAGGCCTGCCGCGCCCGGGCGGCCAGTGCGCTGTGCACCTCGCTGGCTGCGTGTTCGCGGCCAGGCGGCCTGCCTGCCCCTAGCCTTCCGTCGCCGGCCGCCACGGGCGCGGGAGGAGCGAGGACTCGCCGGCCCTCCCCGCCTGCTCCAGCGCTGTTCCGTTTTGCCCCGATCGCGAGGAGCACACGAGGCCTTGGCCCACTTCGCAGGCATGCTGGATGGAGGGAAGTGCACAGCCGCTCTTGAGGGAAGCACTTGCCAAGACGCCACCGCCGGTTTCTGGAACCATCCTCCAACAGGGGGAGCATGAGCGGAGTACCGCCGACGCGCTCCTCAAGGCGGCGTTGCCCCGCCCGGGCTGGCGTTGGCGACAGACCTCCTCCGGCTCCCGCTTCTCATCCACGGGCGCCGCGACGGCATAGACGCTGCGTGCTCCCTCGCTCTCCGCCATGTGCGCCCTAGCCCGGGGGCGCATCGTTTACGCCGCTGCTCGCTCCCTCCCGCCCCTCGTGCACCAAGGGCGGGAAGCCGGAGCTCGGCCTGGACAAGAACAAGCTGCTGTCTCTCCGCTCGCCCGCCCGATGCCACGTGACCAACGCTTGTCGCAGGTGCTCGGGTCGTCACCGGTCACGGACGTAGGAGTGGCGTGGCGCCGCAGCGGGAGGCAGATCCCTGTGGAATCGGCGGCGGAGGACCTGGAATCCTCTTGGCGTGCCAAGGCGTCGAGCTGGGAGCCGAGGGGTTGCTGCGGAGCGGCCTTGATGTCAATAGCATCAACCTGGATGGTACTGCGCTGCACATTGCTGCCTGTGAGGGGCACTGCAACATCGTCAGAGTAGCTGCTCAACTGGAAGGCCAGAATCGACACTCACGACCGCTGGGAAAGCACGGTGAGCCCCCATCAGACTTTCCTTCCTATCGATTTTGCGTTGTCAAATGATGATCTCATCCCCTTCTCCGATCAAAGGGGGTAGTTGATGAGTTTAAAGCCGCTCGAAGGTCTACGATCTCTTGAAAATTCATGGTGCAAAGATATATTGTATGAGCAGGGTGTCACTAATGAAGACATTATATATTGTAATATTAGTGCATTTGGACACATCCAAAAGTTTGGTACTGTTTATAGCACTGGGCCAGCTCATACACCTGCTGTTCCATTTTTTTTTTTTTTTGAGACGCACCTGCTGCTCATTAGAAAGGTATTTCATACAGTTTTTGGCTCAGTTGCATTTAATTAGCACTCTCCCTTTGTAACTGAATGCCAGAGCTCCTGGCTTTCCGCTTCATATATGAATTTGTACAGTTGGGAATTATCATTTTCCCAAGTTTTGCCATAAATTCCCATGGAAGTAACTTTTCTTGGACCTCGCATGCAGTTCAGATTCTGAAAAATGTTAAATGTCTGAAACACAGTGGTTTGTTGAATCACTCAACCTGTAGAACTATGAGTTAGTGACTCCCTGCATTTTTAGATGCAGTCATGCAGAAGCAAAAACATGGCCTTGAATTAGCTTGGAGATGCATATGCTTGCAGCTGGTTGTGTACAACTAACATGCCAAAATATTCAGAACTTGAGTAAACTAAACACCACCTGGTTGGGCCATCATATTTGAGATAGTACTAAATCATGTTAATTATAGCTCTCTGCACTGAGGTGAATGCAATGTATTGGTGTTTTATTGTTTTCACCCTTATGTTGCAATGCGATTTTTATGTTAAGCATTCCTTCTCCTAAAACACTAATCAGTGTGTTGCAATTTGATTTTCCTTGGTTGAAGCTGCTAGGTTTCACGCTGCTGAAGCTTAGCCATCTCCTTTCAGAAGCAAGAATCTTCTGTCCAATTGGGTGTGGACAAGAAGCATAGTGGATTTTTTTACAGTAGCATTTGGGAATTCCTCAAAAATCAGGTGAACAGGGTGTTGAGAAACTCTAATGTTTCTAACTTTCTGTACTGGCGGCTTGAATCCTACAAAATCAGTTATGAACTCTAATGTTTCCGTACTATCTTGAATCTCTGGCTAATAGCAATTTTGTTTGGTTAGATACCATGTGACCCATATGCTGATGTGAACTGCAAAAATGTTCTAGGACCAATCTTCACTACTATTTGTTGGCCGCAGAGCAAAAGCAAGAGGTTCTTCTACTGGAAGAGAGTAATATCTGAAACTGATATTCTGAACCCTCATTTTGGAAAGAAGCTTGGAAATGTTTTTTGACTT
Source organism: Chrysopogon serrulatus (assembly GCA_015844335.1). Classification (NCBI taxonomy): domain Eukaryota; kingdom Viridiplantae; phylum Streptophyta; class Magnoliopsida; order Poales; family Poaceae; genus Chrysopogon; species Chrysopogon serrulatus. The sequence goes on from JADLZL010007326.1 coordinate 46,435, forward strand.
GCGTGAAAGGTTGTCCCCTCCTGAACATTTTACTCGTCATGACTTAGTGCCTTGTCATTAATGTATCAAAAGGAACCTGCTTGAGAGTTTTTTATCTAATATTTGGCCTTGAAATGATGGGATTAGAATTACTATACTCTAAAATGCCATGCCTTATTGATATTAACTGATCTGTGTTTTCTATACATTTTGTCTAAATTTTGCATTTTGGCTTTGTCAAGTTTTGATATAATATGCATTGTTGAAATAAAACATAGATGGGAGAAACTTCATGAATTTGATCTGAAAAATCTCTTATTTCAAGTTCAGAGCACATTTTATTCAGGGGTATCATATCTCGGTTAACCAGTCTGTCCAACGAGTTAACAAACTGTGCTTGCACTTTTCCAGTAACTCTTCATATCTACAGGACTTGCACTTTTCCAGTAACTCTTCGTATCTACAGGACTTGCACTTTTGCAATAACTGTTATTTTCACATTTTTTTTAACTGCATCCTCTAGGAATATGCATTTCTATCTTCAACTTCTGCAGTACTTCGTTTTGTAACACTATGTTATCTGATTATCTGATGAAGCAATTTATATACTGCATCCTGTAGGGATATGCCTATTCTTAAGCATTAGAAACACACGGAAGACCAAGGGATAATCTATGTGAAGATGGTAGTAATGCCATGTTAGAAGATCGACTTTGGTACGCTAAACTACTGCATGATATACTGGAGTGATGTGGAAATATTTTTTAGTTATGGTTGGCATGAGAGACTAACTTATGGTTCTGTGGATTTTTTATAAGGAGTGTAAGGTTTTGATGTTCGTGTGTACCTTGCTTCTCATGTTATCTCCACTCTTAACGATTAATTTGTTGCTTACTGCATTTAAAATTGGAGGCTCCTAATCTACTAATTTTTTTCTTATTTTTATTGTATTGGATTGCATTGAAAAATTTAAGGTTCCCGTAGCAACGCACGGGCATGTGCTAGTATAAGAAATAATACAAACTGAAGGGAATAGAATTTTCATGTACTCAGTGAGGCAATCACATACTGTATACATAACACTTACTTTTTAGGCTCAACTATTATACCATCTATGTCTGTCCTAATAGTGGGGAGGCAGAAATAATAAATCAATTATGCCTGCTTGTAACAGTGGAAAACCTTCTTTTAATTTATATTAATTATATCAACGCCTTGGTAATTATAGGATGACCTCTTGAACTTAGACATGTCAGATGTACTCAAATATGGGCGTGTTCAGAAATCATGGAAATTAATTTCTTTGGTAGCTAGCAAAAAAAATAAATTGATGCACATAGCTGCACGTGTGATATAACCTTAGAATTGCTACTATCCATACATAAATACATACATTTAGAGTTAACAATCTCTAATAAATAGCTAGGAACATAACTGCTGCATAGAATCACCAATCAGTTTAGGTGTGGTGTGGTGGTGGTGGTGGGTGGCTTATGGCAGCTGGTGCGGCGGTGCCTGACAGCCAGCAGGGTCACATCAACGTGCTGCTTGCTGCACTACTGGTAGTTCTAAATTTTGAGTCCCTAAATTACCATTGTTCATTCTTTAATTGTTTGTGCTTTTGTGGCTACAACAGCATAGGAGATTGTCTTCTTGTTTGTACCAATTTTTGTATACTGAACAATGAAGCAGAAAGGGATTAAAATTATTTTTCCTCCTGCCCCTACTGATATTGTATAGCCATGGTGAGCCAGCCAACCTCCATTAGTTTAATTAGTAGCAGCAGAAGAACCAAATATATATGTACATAGTAGTAGTACAGCAACAGAAATCAAGATTCACCTAGGTTCGATTTAAGTTCTAGCTCTTAGACAGTGGTCCTGGTGTCGAGATTCAATACGTCTGCTCCTGTAAATCACCGCCAAAATAAATTAAAAAGGTTTTACCTTCCAGCACTTGAAAGGAAAGGAAAACAAAGGGAAGGATTTGGGCATACCGATGGATCTGCAGCAGAAGCACAAATCGGAGATGCTAGAATCGCTCCCCGTGTTCCTCCGTCTCAAAGCCTTCCAGGCGTGCACGGTCAGGGAGCAGGACGGCGGCGCTGTAAAGGAGCTGGGATGGACAGGGCTTCCTCCGTCGGTGTGGGCACGGTGTCAACAGGGGGTGGCCGTGGCTTCCTTGGGGCGGGCCTTCCTCCGTTGGGGTAGGCAGCGTGGGGTCGCGTCGCTTGGTCCAAGTGACGGGGCCACGTCGAGTGTGGGCGGGCGGGAGCTCGCGCGTCACGTGCTCTAGGGGACGGTGCTAGGGCTCGCTTGTGGGCGGTGCTGGGGCTCCAGGCGACGGTGCTGGGCTCCCGCTCCAGGCGACGGCGTGTGGGTGGTTGAGACCTCCCGTGTGGGCAGGCAGCGCGAGGTGCACGGGGGCTGGGGCCGGGAGCTGGAGGGAGCAGATGGGTGTGAGCGAGAGGGATTTGGAACAGAGCTAGGGTGCGGCGGGCGCCATTTGTGAGGGAGAGGAGAGGGCGGCGAGTACTCATCGCAGAGACCCTCCTCAGCGCCAGAACATAACGATGACGTCATCTTGGACCTCTCAACCAATCAGGAGGCTGAGAAATAAGCTAGTTGGGTTTAGAATTATAGGAGTTATAGATTACCGAAGCGAAAGTGACAGATATTCTAGGATGGAGAGAGTATGTTAAAAAAATCTATCAGGTAGCCTCCTCATGGGCATAATCGAACATTTCTACCAAAATCTACATTTTCTAAATACGGAGTTGCACAATAAGCTAAACTACATGTTTCTCAGCTCAATGGTGGAGCTATTCCATGATGGAGCTAGTGCTTTAGATTCATGTTTGCAGTAATGAAGCTCTTCCAAAAAAAAGCTCTAATCAATAGACTCAAATTCATTTCAAATTGTTTATTCATGAAGTGTATGAAAAAAGCATCTCAAGCTTAAAATATTTCAGTTTAGATGAGTTATAATATAAGGATGCTAGCACTTGTGAGGTGCTCATTAGCCAAAATATCTGAGAATGCCTTATAAATGTTACATATTTTAGACAAATCACAACACAATTTATTTCAAACTAGAAAACATGAATATAAGCATGACATTTATAAGTAATAGTTCTCAAAAGTGTATATAATTATCACTCATTTAATTTCAGCTAGTCAATTTCAATGTGAGATTAATTATTTACTGCACCCTGCACCTCCTCTACTATAGAAGTAGATATTCTACCTATTAAAATATTGAAAATTGTCTAAACAAACCACTAAGTCAATTTTGAAGGAAGTTTCGCTGATGTGGCATAATATATGGGTGCCGATATGGCAAAGAGTCAGCAAACAGCAGAAAAAAGTCTACATAACCGACTAAGGGTTGATTATATAAACCGTCAACAATAAATCTTATTTTTGTATATCTTAAAGCATCTAATATATACCTAATAATTAAGAGACAAAATTGCTCCCCATTGTTTGGTCCGTCTGCCTCTAACTACCGGGAAATATGAAGAGTTTCTTCCATCCGAACTAATATATATAACACGTATACAAATTAGAATAGCTCTTGTCTAGCTTGATATGGAGTCTGATTCTAAAATATATTGGGTCGTGTATGTGACCCAGACTCATCGTCTTGCCTTTTCATCGTATCCTCAAAAAAACTAGAAAGAGGAGATACGCAAAAACGGAAAGTTGGAAACCAACGCAAACAAACTGCATGTGCAGACGGGGAGCTAAAACGAAAACAAATAGGAAACCATAATGATGGAGGCAAAGAAAAATTAGAAAAGAAAAACGTCCCCATTTTTCTTTACCCATATTTTTTTCTTTTTAGTTTTTCCTAGGATCATGGAGTCCTTTTTCCGACGGAACACAGAATTAAGACGAAAGAAATAGAAAACCAAAATGATAGAGGCAAAGAAAATTAAAATAGAAAATCTTAACTAGTAACAATATGTTATCCAATCTAATCTAAATACATACATATCTAAGTGCAGTGGCAGAGGGAAGGGGTGCTTTGGGAGGGACCTTGAAAGGACCTAAT
>JADLZL010007327.1:0-63883 GCA_015844335.1 Chrysopogon serrulatus
CGTGTCTAATTGTCTATTATTATGATGATGCAGCAGAAACAGTCTTTGCTCGCGTCACCACGTGTACACCAACTCTAGGGCTCCAGGATGAATTGCTCAAACAGACACAAAGCGACAAGACGACAGCCAGATTCTCGGGCAGACGCGGATCCGAAGTACGGACACGCGAGTCATCATCAGCCAGACCTCGCTGCCAGCTGCGAACTGTGAAACGAGGAGCACCAGGCCAGCGGCCGCAGCACTGTGTGGGCTTTGGAGTTTGGACGCGTTGTGCACGCACTCCGATGATCTACCACCAGCAGAGCTCATTGGAGCTGGCAGCCGAATCCAACAACGCGGGATTGGAACTCCCGCCCCGCCGTCCCCGTCCACGGGCCATGTGCGCCCGAGCCAAATCCACTTCTAGTGAGTTCAGTTCAGCATATAAAGCATTTCAAAAAGAGAAAACGAAAGTTGAGCAATCAGCAGGGAGTGGAATTGCTGCGGCCAGCACTCATCAAACGCAAAAGGTGCCGTTGGGCAAACGCGCAATCAGTTGGTCTTGACCCAAAAACTAATCCCATCAACCTTCGTGGTGAGAAAACTGGTTTGCTGCGAAAGTGATAAAGCAAGCGGGGAGCAGCGGTGTCGCTGTAAACCGGAGCTTTTCACCCGGCGCCCCGGCGGCGGAGGCACGACTTGCCAGATTTTACACTCGGAGTGCGACGCTTCGCGGGCCGCGACTTCCACATCCGGAGAATTGCGTACCCCTCTTTTGACCCCTCTCCGTTCCATCTGAAACCGACGCTTGGGGTCCACAGGAGATGGGATGGGACCCCGCCGTGTCAACCCCGCGTCCCAGCGGGCCGACCGGGCGAACCGCAAGCAACGCCGCCGCCGCCCGCGCGGTTTCCGCCCCGGCTCCGGGTCATTCCCTCCCTCCTGGCTCCTGCGTTCCATTCCACTTCCACAGGGACCGCACCGCCCCACACACGACGCGTCTTCTCGGCCATCGTGTTCGCGTTCGTGTCGTCCCGGCTCAGCCGGACCCAGTAAACAAAAACACCCAAAAGCCCGCAGGCCGGCCAAGTCAACACACCACCACACGCAACGCAAACCCAACAGCCCAACCCAACAACAACGAAGCCGGCGGCAGCCAGCACCCCCAGCACCAGGAGCGTGTGCAAGTCAATCACGCCCACCTCGTCCCACATCCCGCCCCCCGTCAAATTTCCATTCCATCTCCCACCCCACCCCACCCCACCACACCTCGTCACGCCGATGGCGCCGCATCCGCGCCCGCTCCTCCTCCTCCTCCTCGCCGTCGCCGCGGTCCTCTCCCCCCCGCTAGCCGCGGCGCAGCCGCAGCGGAACATCCAGACGACGTTCCCTTCCACACGGACGCCGGCCTTCGCCACCCCGCCGCCGGCGATCGTGCCCCCGTCCCCGTCGCCCGGCACCGCCCCGCCGCCGCCATCCTCGTCGTCGTCGTCGTCCGTCAAGCGCAGCGACATCGTGGTGGCGGTGGTGAGCACGGCGCTCAGCAGCTTCGCGGTCTCGGGCCTCGCTTTCGTCCTCTTCCTCCGTCACGGGAGGAAGAAGGAGCTGACGGCCGGGGACGGGAATGGTTATCATAACCAGCAGATGGAGGGCGCCTTCGCCGGGAAGCGGCCGGAGAGGGAGCCCAGGCGGCCTCCGCGGGGCGGGGGCGGCTTCGGCATGGTGGACGAAAACGGCCTGGACGCGATATACTGGAGGGAGTTCGAAAAGGACGGCGAAGGCGGCGGCAGAGGGAGGAAACCTGCGGGAAGCAGGCGCCCGCCGCAGCCGCCTCCGCCCCGTCAGCAGCAGCGGCCGCAGCGCGAGGAGATGTGGCCGGAGCCTGAGCCGTCGTCGTCGCCGCCTTCCCCGCCACGACGGTCCAGGAGGAACAAGATAGATCAGGAGCCGCTTATCCCTGTGGGCTCCCTCAACTCCTCGTCCGACGTGTTCGATGAGTCGCTGAAGCCGCCCAGCGCCGGCTCCAGCTCCTCCTTCTCCGTGTCCGCGCGTCCGCCGCCGCCTAGCCCGGCAGTCGCTGTCAGCTCCGTGCCCCGCCCGACTCCGCGGCCTGCACCTGCCGCCTCGCCAAGCGCATCGCCGGGGCTGCCGCCGCCGCCTGGGAGAGCAAGCCCGCCACCTGCGCCACCCATGGTCGCTGCCGCTGTCGCGTCGCCTCCACCGCCACCTCCAAAACCAGCAGCCGCATCGCCGCCACCGCCACCTCCAAAACCAGCAGTCGCATCGCCGCCACCGCCACCACCACCGGCCAAAGGCCCACCGCCCCCCGCCACCGCCCAGAGGCGGCCCGCCCCTCCACCGCCGCCGCCCAAAGGCCCATCCCCTCCGCCGCCGCCGCCACCAGGAGGAAAGAAAGGAGGGCCGCCTCCGCCACCTCCAAAGGGTGGGGCATCGGCGTCCTCTTCTAGGCCGCCGACAGCGCCGGGCATGCCATCCGGGGCCGGCGAGCAGCAGGCGAAGCTGAAGCCGCTGCATTGGGACAAGGTCAATGTGCAGGCCACCGACCACTCCATGGTGTGGGACAAGATCACCGGCGGTTCATTCAAGTAAGCCCCCCTGAATTTAACACCGCTTCTCATTTCCATTGCTGTTTACCGTAGTACTGCCACTATACGATCGAGATAGTTGTCAGAATTTCGTTCTAGGCGCTTCATGAGCACGCTAGGACAACATAAACATAAATGTCACTGGGATCAGTAGGAACACAGTACTGAGAGTCTGAGACATAGGGACGGCCGGAATAGTGGAGTACGAAGTGCAATTCAGGACCTGAAGATCAGAGTTCATGTGGGAGTTTTCATTAGCAGCATTGAGCTCTATTAATGTTTGGTTCTATTTGTGCTCCCTCCATATCCTATTTACAAGACGTTCTGAAGCCAAGACGTTTTGCGGTAAAGGAAGATGTTCACGCCATCGAAAACCCATTTGGACGTGATTACCCCTCCCTCCGGCCTCGGCATTTATTGCGCGTGCACGCGCGCCGCCCGTTCGCGGCCAGTAACGCGCTCGCACCTGCCACCGTATCATGCAAATTCTCCAGCAGCAAAAAAAAGCATCGACCTTGGGCTTTGAACCCTGCCCATCGGGTTGGACATTCAGCGGCCTAACCAGCTCAACTAGTAATAACTCTGGTGCAAGTAACAACTGCAGCCTTATTTAATAGGGAATTAATAGGGGTAAATAGGGAAAAATATCCCATAATTAATCACTCCTTGGTAAGCGTATTCATGTTCTAAACGTCTTCTAAATATGATACGAAAATATGATATGGAGGGAGTATAGAGCAGAGAGAAGTCACGCAGGTTTTCTCTATAGTTGGCATGAAAATGAATCCCCCAGAATATGCAAAGACAGCCACAGACACAGAGGTAAACAGTAAATTATGGGATTGGGGAGGACTTTCGCTAGCATTTTGGTAGGAGTAGGAGCACGTTCCTCGATGGCATCGACAAACCATGGCTGTCGCTTTTTCGGTGGACTGACGTCGCAGCATCTTGGATCGGATGCCCAAATCCAGGTGCTGTGGTGCCTTTTTGTGCGCGTAGGAGTATGATCGTTCTAGGATCTAGAGTACTTTACATACACGCTGGGACAAAGATAGATGACGAGATTTGCTTTAACCTAAAGCGCGTTCTCTGTCTAGCTTAGGCTTACTGATTAAGAAATGATCAATATAATGGGTATACGGGATTTCGTGGAACAAGTATAAGAGTTGGTGTAGCATGCTTTTCATTGAACTAGTATGAATATTTCTTATTTGACAGAATCAACAAGTGCATAGAGTAGCGGAGATTCCCAACTTCTCTGATCTATCTTTTGGGTATGAATTTAAGCTTATTATTAAAGGTCAAGACTTTGTTGTCGAAACAATGGTCAATGCTGGGAAATTGGTTTTCTATGTTTCCATTTACTTCAGATAAAGACGCTACTGTATGACAGAACTCACAAAAGGGACAACAGTATTACTTTTACTGTTTTCGTGTACAAACCGGAACTCACAAAATGGGCAACGAAATTATTACTGTTACTATTTTGTTGTACAAACCATGATAGGGATGGAGATACTTTATACCCTGTTAGAAAGCAATCATGGATTCAAGAGTATAAAGCAGTCCCAGTCAAGATGGCACCGAATTGTCTCTGTCCACTAGTGTCATTTGAGTCACTTGTCAGTTGTCACGGCACGGCATCCCTTTGCATGATTGAAGAATCCGAGCTTGTGTCAGCTATTAGTTACCGCAATTTTGATACGAGTAATTTCACATGAATTTACTAGTATTACATAACATAGTGCTCTAAAAACACATGTTTTTCCCCAATATACTTATTTCCTTACCGTATCAATTCTGGTGTCTTTCCAGCTTGGACGAAGGCATCATCGAGGCTCTATTCGGCACTGCAGCAGCAAACCGCAAGCCGAAATCTGCAGACTCCAAGGAATCCGCTGAATCTTCGGCCGGTCTCGGGCGCTCAAACACGCCGGAGCAAATATTCCTGCTCGAGCCGCGCAAGTCGCACAATATTTCCATCATCCTGAAGTCCCTCACGGTGGGGCGAGATGAGATAATTGACGCCCTCCGGGATGGGCACACAGAACTCAGCACGGAGGTCCTGGAGAAGCTTTCGCGGCTCCACATCTCCAAGGAAGAAGAGTCCACCATCTTGAAGTTCTCTGGGAACCCCGAGAGGCTCGCCCCCGCGGAGGCCTTCCTCCTTCGCCTCCTCCTTGACGTGCCCAATCCGATTGCGCGTGTCAATGCACTGCTTTTCAAGGTGAACTATGGTGCTGAGGTTGCGCAGCTCAAGCACTCGCTTCGGACCTTGGAATTGGCAAGCCAGGAGCTGAGGACAAAGGGCCTGTTCTTCAAGCTGCTCGAGGCCGTGCTCAAGGCAGGAAACAGGATGAATGCCGGAACAGCACGTGGCAACGCTCAGGCCTTCAACCTTACAGCGCTCCGCAAGCTCTCTGACGTGAAGAGCACTGACGGGAGCACCACATTGCTGCACTTCGTCGTTGAGGAGGTTGTTCGCTCTGAGGGAAAACGGCTTGCCATCAATCGCAACTACAGCATACGCCGCTCAGGCAGTCTCGCAAGGTCTGGTCACGAGGGAGGCAGTTCGGCAGCAAGCTTCGCAAGCCCGGGGCCGTCACGGGAGGAAAGGCAGAACGAATACATGAACCTGGGGCTACCAATTGTTGGAGGTCTCAGCACAGAGTTTGCCAACGTGAAGAGGGCGGCACTGGTCGACTACGATGCGGTTGTCAGCGAGTGTGCCATTCTAGACAACCGACTCAATGAAATCAAGAGGCTCTTGGAGACCTGCAGTGATGATGGATTTGCGAGGGGGTTGCGAGGATTTGTGAAGGCTGCAGAACAGGAGCTGAAGGCACTAAGAGGGGAGCAGGAAAGAGTACTTGAGCTGGTCAAGAAGACAACAGAGTACTACCATGCCGGTGCCACCAAGGAACGGAACGCACATCCCCTCCAGTTGTTCATCGTGGTGAGAGACTTCCTGGGTATGGTTGATCAGGCATGTGTGGACATCAAGAGGAAAGTGCAGCAGAAGAAACCAGCACCGTCACCATCGCAGCCAAACACAGCTGCTGCTGCTGCCCCGACGTTGGCGGCTGCGGCCACAACAGCAGCGACAACGTCAGCAACAAAGGAAGCAACCGATGGTCAAGCAGCACCAGCTCAGAAACCACCTGAAGAGGCAGATAGCAAAAGGAAGAGGGTCATGCCAAGATTTCCAAACCTACCAGCGCACTTCATGAAGGATAGTGCAGATTCTGATTCAAGTAGTGACGAGGAATAGATTGAAGGGGTGGCTGTAAATGATTGTTTGCATTGTTTTGAATTTGTTGTTGTAGAGGTATAGGGTAGCTGCAGACTGTACATAAAGCAATTTTTACATTGGTTCTTTTGTCCATTTCTTCAATCAAGATCCATATCAAGAGCACCGAATAGGATTCTACAGAAATTTGTAAAAAAATTTGATGTGAAGATCTCAATTGCTTGGAAATGATCTCATCTTTGTTTGAGGGGAAAACTCCGACTGTCGGTAGCTATATCTATCTATAAATATATAAAGAAAAGTAAAGGCGTTGTACACAGGCTAAAAAGTTAACAGACAGGAGAGAAGACCTGGACAGAGAGACAATTAGGAAAAAAATCCCAGCCATGTGAGAAGATATGTTGGGTCTCTTGTAAAAAAAATTTGAGTCCATTCCGTTGCTTCCAAATATTCCAGGCTACTATTATAAAAGATCCACATGAATGATTTTTTTCCTGCTTGCATCATCATGCTGAAAAAAGGTAGACATGATCCAGGTGCGACCAACCCAATGCCAACAGACTTCACTGAATTGATATCCAAAGAAGAGATGCAGCAATGTTTCTTCCATATTTATGTGGCACTGTACCCACTTAATAGTCATATCCATGGACGCTGCAGTTCTGATTCTGAGTATATTTCTGGTGTTCAGGCATCTAGAAGAAGCCGTGAGAAAACCTAGAGATTGTTGCTCCGCTTTGATCTCCATGTTCATTTGATTGGGTCTGGTGGTTGGAAACTCTGGAATTGACAGTGATAATTATTTTTTTGGATGAATAATCCTATGAACCTCAGATGTGATGCCATTTGTCTTGTTTATCATTCTGAATGCTGATTCCTTGAAACAAACACTGTAGTTGTTGATATTCTTGAAAGCATGTTTAGTCACTGGGATATGAACTGCTCTTGGATTTCATTGTGGCAACCTTTTCTTTTACAGAGCTGGAGGGGTTTGCACCCCTACAGGAATTTTATTAAAAAGAAACCGATTAATGTTTACAAAAAAAAAAAAAGTTCAAAAAGAAAAGAAAGAAATGAAAAAGATACAACTCAGAATAGAGATTACAACAATTCTGGATCCATAAATCAAAAGAAATGGATCTAAAAGACAAGAGGCTCATTTCCTTTCTGAAGATTTCCTTAATTGCTGCGGTAACTGCTAATTATTTTTCATGGTACAACAAAGAATTGCCTACCTATAAATAACAATTGTAAAATAAGCAGCCGGGCAAACCCTCTGTTAGTAGTACTTACAGGTTTTGGGCTTTCAGCCAGCAAGCTCACTAATCGGTACTCGGTCCATGACGCTGCAAGCAATTTGTGCGTTCTTTTGGAGAACCGGATCAATGTCTGGCAGTTTTGGAATCTGGAAGATTAAGCCAAATATTATGCAGTGTAATTGCATCATGACAGAGTATTGCACTACAAAAAATAGATAATCCGCGGGAAACATCGGTTTCTGAGTCTGCTCGCTTGATAACAGACCTGAGCTAGTAAATCTATCGAGCGCCTGAGTAGACGGGCTAAATCTCCATCGTCCATTGCAGAGTCCATCATTATCTCCCTCCAGGTCAGCCCTGAAGCCCAGGCTTCAACCATCCCAGCAAACTGGGCATCTATTTCGCAAGGTATCTATATGCAAAGGAACAAATAAATGAGAAAGCAGAGAGAAGACAACAATTGGACAAACAACACTAATAAACACAAGCATGATATGCCAAACCTTAACACCATGTCTCTCTTGGAGATCGATTAGAGAATTTTTCTGCTCTTCTAAATAACTTATAACACCAATAACAACAGAACAAGGTTCATATACATAGCTGCAAATAACCAAACAGTCAGCAGGACATCATTAAGAAGAAACCGAGCATTTTTTTTTAAAAAAAAAACTATCAACCATATACAGACGAAAATGTATTAATGAAGTCTTACTTAAATAAAGACTGCAGCCTATAGGGTATCTGTAATTCTTTGACATCAAATTTCCCACATGACTAGTCCGGCTTTGGACATTGTTATAGTGGAAAGCACATATGAGACAAACAATGTGTTGATCCGAATTTTTAGAAAGCCTAATGTGTCAACTGTCCCATTGATAATATTTTAATTAAATTCAAACGTATTTGAACCAATCTTGCTGCTGAAAACAAAAATGTATAAGGAACTTTATTATGTAGATATCTCATCAGGAAGCTTGGCATTGCCATGGGCAGGGAGACTCCAGATGCTAACTCATTTGTGCAGTACTGAAAGACCTCTACAAGCCCACTTTCCTAATTGAAATGTGAATCCATCAGGCAGCTTTTCCCTGGTTTTGATTGGGGGAGTGGCCTACTAGGGGACAGATCCTTCTGTCCACTTGTCATGCAATAGTGTTTCCATGACAACAGACACTATATTCATGTGGATTGTGCATGGCCTCAATGGCCGGGTACATTGCTATGCTGTTAGGAGCTTTGTTGTGCCTGTTCTTGGTTTCTTAAGAGTTAGAGGGGTCGCCTTTAGTTGCTAGTTGTGTCATTGTTTGCTACTTCTCTCAGTGCTACTCACCGTCCAGTCGCAAATTGTTTTTATGTAATTACTTAATTGTGAACTTTGCGGTGATACTTGTTAGACTAGTCTTGCAAGGATCATGCAGGTCTTGGTAAGCCTAGACTTACTAGGACTGTGTGTTGTAACTCTCTCTTCCTCTAAAGGAAAAACATGCTTACTCGTGGTCGCAAAAAAAGATGTAGACATTACATCACTAAGCAAGTAAATTTATGTAGCAAGTTATAGATGTAAACATGATAAACAAAAGAGGTAGTACAGTTTGCACCTGCTATTTTTCCAAGGACGAAGTTTGATCCCTTCCGAGACTAAACTTCCACAAACTGCTGCCAGTTGAGATGGCTTTAGATCCAAGAGGACCTTGTTCCTAAGAACCATAGCAAGCCAGAGCTCGTTTTCCCCTCGTATAGCCGCCGCCGTCTCACCCAAAGGATAGATTATCTGAGTATTGATATCTAATGCTCTAGCCTCTTGTATGACTTTGCTAATCTGGTAAATATTTCATATAGAGAACCACAAATTAATACCTGATGAAAGGTCCATTGATGGCAAACATACGGATAGACTAGCAGTATGCAAATGAACACCATATGTGACCTATCACCTATGTATGTAGAGACATGGTAGAAACCATCAGATCTTAAGAATTATCAAGTGCTGTTTATGATGTGTGAGTGTAAGAGCAAGGCACCATTGTGCCCAAATGCCTTCAATGGATGCAGCAGCTCATACTGCAATGGCTAAAATGTAGTTCAGCTATAAGATCAGAAAAGGGGACACAAGGAAATTGACACATGGAGAGATACTTGGAAAAAAAAATATATGAATATAGAAAAGGATGCATGGTAACCTGGAGAAATTCTTTCCAACCGGTCGGTTCAATCTGTCTTATCCGTCGAGTCAAGCGACGGGATCTAGCTTCCAAGCGCTCAATCTTCTCTTTTGTAAAATTTCTTATGTCGATGATCTTTTGGAATTCTTTGAAACCATTAGTACTCTTTATTGTTTTCTTCAAATGTGAAACCTTCCTCCTCTGTTGCTTGTAGCATTCTACAGCATCTTGATGCTCCTGGGAGAATCGTTCTACCTGTGAACAAAAAAAGTTTAAACTTTTAACAAAGGATAGTCAAACTTAAAATAACTGTAAGATGGAAAAGGATCTCCTAACTTCAGACACTGACGATTTGAATAATATTAACCAACATATACAGAGGGACAGGGGTTGAATCCTGTCAAAGGCCTCCTTTCCTAAGCTTGGAGGCGGCGCCAGGGTTATTGCCTGGCTGCCAGAGAAGAGGTGAGTTTGGAGAAGACAAGGTGAGAGGTTTAGGCTAATACTTCTTGCTTAATCTCATACTTAGTCTGCTGATTACATATATAGGAGAGTGACTCCTTGAGTCTACTGCTGGCCATTAATTAGCCACCCAATTTAATACTCTACTAATCTTCTCTTCTTGATCACTGGAGCCATCAAGCCACAGCCGGCTTGGCCCCTTCACTCCGGCCTTGAGCCACGCGCACCGTCGCTGACCGTGCCGGCTGAGCCTCGGCTTCTGGGCCGACGGTTATAGTGGCGGCTGGCGGCTCCACATCACAAATCCAGATGAAGCCCTTCCACCACCCCCGTCAAAAAAAAAAAAAAAAAAAAAACCTACTGACGACAGAATGGCATGCCAAAGCTGGAAATCATTTCATAGGAAACTAATTTAACTGTGCCTATAAAGCATGGCTTATTTGAGATTATGCATAGGCATTGGTGATTGGTTTTTATATTAGCATTTATATAGAACTGCCAGTGGTAAGGTGCACTAGTCCTATCTTAGGATGCAACCATTACAAGATACAAGATAATAACAGTCATACTGGAACATCAATAAAGTGTATGTTAAGTCTCAGCAATCTACTACAATGTCACAGAACAGCCAAGGAGCAAGTCCAACCTCATCGTCTTCCGAAAGGCTATTAAGCACAGGAACATTGAGACTCCACGACCATGTGTCTAAAGAACCATCCATGCTTAACAAAGAGCCGTATTCTGATTTTGCAACTTTATCCCACATCAACTCTTCGCGCAGGAGGAGCTGCTTCAGGGTTTCTCTAGGTAGCGTGCCCCCTTCAACAGAAGGGACAGCAGGTAGACCTGCCTTGTAAACAGTTTTTATCCATTTTTCTGTGAACAAATACCATGAATTATCTGAACTTAAAGCTACATAGTAAGATGGGCAATAAAGTTGTTCCCCACTATCAAGTTTCTGCTTGCCGGAAACAAGTGAATCATCTTCAACCTGCAGTAAGTATATAAGGAGTAAGTGTGGTTAGGTTTTCCTTCTGCAATGCTTACTCTTTTTTTTTGTTTGAAAAGTATCTCACCATGTTCACAATCTTTTGATCAGCAAATGAGTTGAGGTTTCCAATAAATACAGCAGGGATCGTGTGCTGAATTGAATCCTTATCTTTGTATTGCAGGCACATGAAAGGAAGATGGCCACTTTCAAATTCTTCTAACCGATTTTTCCATGCAGCCATTCTCTCCAGTTCCATCTTTTTCTTCAGCTCATTTCTGATCTGCTTCTCTTCCTGAGAAACAGGGGGTGTTGAACATTAGGTGGATCAGTATATTATTACCTTTAATAGATCAAAACAACTAAACAATGAATATTACCTTTAGTCTCTTCTGTAGAAGGGAAATCTCAGCATAGTCTTCCTCTGATAATTCTTCCCTGCATTTTCGGTCAATAGATTCATCAGTAATTTCTGAAGAGAGGTATTGTATTTCTTGCTGTATTCTTTCAATCTCTTCTTTGGCAGCAACCATTACATTGCTCCCAACATAATTCCCAAAGCTTTGCTCCACTAGCTTTCGAGCTTCTTCTAAGGTTCTTCCAGAGCGCTTGATCTTAACATCATCCGATTCTTTCTGATTATGTGTAACTTTTGAACCCTGGAAAACATATTCCAACCCATTAGCTTAAAGATCTGGAGAAAGCAGGAACTTGTGAATAGATTAGAATAAAAAGAAATAAAAATACATACGGCAAGAAGATTCAAAACCATCCCATATGATGCAGTGAATTGTGAGACAAGTGGCTCAAGTCCGGCAAAGATGATGTCACAACACTCTTCAGGCCCTTCATATGGAGTCTGAACAAGAACAGCATGCCCAACTGTATCAATCCCTCTCCTTCCAGCACGACCTGCCATCTGGAATAGTTCATTTGGGGTCAATAGCTGGCGCCCAGCATCTATTCTTTTACTGAGAGAAGAAATCACGGCCGTCCTAGCAGGCATATTAATCCCAGCTGCAAGGGTTTCTGTTGCGAAAACTACTTTAACAAGGCCACGCTGAAATAATTCTTCAATGAATGATTTCCACAGTGGCAAGCAACCAGCATGATGGGCCGCAACTCCTCGCAAGAGTCCTTTGACAGCAGTTTCTCGAACAGCATCAGGATATTGCATCTTGAACCTCCTAAGTTCCAGTTCAACTTCACTAGCCTCATAGTCATGCAACAGTCTGCAATCCTCAAGGTACTCAACAGCTGCATCACACCCTCTTCTACTAAAAATAAACCAAATAGCTGGAAGCATGTCATTTTCCCATAGTTGTGATAAAGTGTCACGTATTAGTGGAACCTGCATTCAAAGGTACCAAGAAAATGGCATCAATTTGTCATGCCACATAATTGGACCACATGTATTCTAGGAAGAAAAATAACAAATGGCAATTCAAATCTATTACATGAAGAAGCAAGTAACTGAAGCTTAAAAGAGATTTTAGTTCATACTTGGGAACGGCGCATATTGCTGAGTTCATGCTTTGATAACTGAACCTGTTTCGATATGTCCAAAGGGCTGCTATTACCTTGTTCAATTTTATTTGTTCTAAATCTCCTCTTTCCTTTCACATAATAGAACTCACTTTTTGGAGATGCTAAGTTTTGGAAGTTAGACATCCGCAGTTTCCTGTATGAATAGAAGAAAAGGAAAGTTGTAATGCGGCCCCCATTTGCAAATATGACTTCTCTTTAAAAAAATTTCAAATATGACTTCCAGTGTGAAAGGAAAACCCATGTGTCAATTCATGAGATCCAAATGCACTTGTTTTTATTTTTGTCCTTAATATCAAGAACGAACTTGAGTTTAAAGTTCTGCATGTCTCCACGAAAAAAATTGGGCCACTCTAAAAAAATGCATTTTTGAAAATGGTACACAGGAATTCATGGGCATCAAAACCACACCCCTTATCTTTTAAAAAATGGACTAAACCACATCCCTTATCTTTTAAAATGACTAGCAAGTCTGGTACCTATTCATTTTTTTCCCCTTTGCATCAAGAAGTGGATGCAATGAGTATTTCTTCGAGAAGTGCCAAGTAAGTGGAACTGGACGTTTGTTCGACGTTACAAGCTCTGTTTTACCATGAATCTACAAGGAAAGATACATAAGAATGATTCCATACTTCAGAAAATAGAACAATATCTTGCAATACTGAGCAAATAAAGGTAAATCATTGTGTTTAAATCAAAACATTTGAGCATGCATGTGTTTGTGCAGTCTCACTGTAATTTGTTATAAAATCCTAGGCCAATGGTAAGAAAAATTGCACCTACATTCATAGTAGGAATCCAAGCTCACATTCTTGCATAAACATCATTGAGGGTAAAGAAAACCAGCTCTCAAATAACTAAACATGAAATCTGCCATTACCTGACTTATCCAGCCAGCTAATTCATCAGGATTTGCAACAGTGGCTGACAGACATATAAGCTGGACTTCCTTTGGACAATATATGACCTAAGACATGATAAAAGTGGCCAAGTCAAATGACCAACATGAACACAAGTGATCAATATGAGAGTAATCAAATAGCATACAGTTTCTTCCCAAACAGTGCCACGTGAGATATCACTCAAATAATGGACTTCGTCCAAAACAATGACATCAACTTGAAATAATCTACCTTCAGAGGCTGACATGCCAACACTGCAGTACAAACAGAAGATGTCAAGACTCATCTCAGAAACAGGTCAGGGAACATCAGTTACTACTTACGACCTAGAACTACCTACCAGCAAAAGATTGACCTCCCAAAGAAACTACCTTATAGCTAGAAACAGGAAAACTATCAAGAAAAGAAACCACATGTATTTTAAAATCAGCATGTACAATTTGGGAAAGGCTGGCAATAATTTTATTTAAAGTTAAGTGTATATCTAATGTGAATGGTTCTCATCATAAAAGCTTCTGCAATATTTGTATAATTTAAAATGGCAAACTTCTGAACTGGTATGCAGAGTATCTGCAGCAATCCATGTTGATCATTGTATATCGCTCTAAAATACCTTTGGTACAGCATGTTACGTAAAATCTCTGTCGTCATAATTAGGATCTGAGCATCTTTATTGATAGCAGAATCTCCTGTGAGAAGACCAACATTATGATCACCAAAGGTATTCCTGAAATAATTGTACAACCAATTGTGTCAAAATGAATTTACTAGATAAAGTGATTTGTTTTTTTATGGATTTAGTAAACCTGCAAAAAGTAGGAGAATCGGAAAAATAACATTTTACCGGAAATCACGGAACTTCTGGTTTGACAATGCCTTTAATGGTGTTGTGTAGAAGAGGCGCCTTCCTCTAGCTACTGTTGCAACTGCTGCAGCTTCTGCCATTAATGTCTTCCCACTACTTGTAGGTGCAGAAACTACAACAGATGAACCTCTTAAAAATGCTTGTATAGCCAAGCGCTACAAGAAAATAGGACACAGGGTAAGAAAAACGGAGTAAAATGTCTTGTGAACCTTGGGTAATGCTCCTAATGCTTAAATTTTGGAACATATAACTCCTGAATGATCAGATTTACATGTAGTAGCGTAAAAAAACATATCCACCTTCCAGACAGGGATTGCGTATGTCATCTTTCCAATCACAATGCCCACTAACTAAGTTATAATTTAGGAATTTAGTTCAAATTAACTTGAAAACCGTTGAACCATTTCAGGTTTTTAAATCAGTAAAGTACTACAGTTTTATGAAGGCATGGAAATTTTTTTATTTATTTATTTATTTTTTGTTGCCTGCTTAGTTAGTACTTAGTAGTACTGTGCAAAACATGCCAAGAGTAGTTTGTCCCAAACAATGCCATCATTTTTTTTTCCCTTGAAAGGTGATAGAAATTGCACGGTTCAACAAAGAGTCAGAAACCAAAACGATACCTGAAACTTGTCGATGGGGAAGTCGTAGATCCCGGCGAGCTCGTTGTAGTCGATGACGTCCTCCCCGAACTCCCGCACCTCAGCGACCAGCTTCGCCACCCGCCGCGACTTATACTCCTCCGACTCCCGCCTCCGCGCTGCGGTATCCTCCCGCTCGACCTCGTCCTCCTCCGCCTCTTCGTCGTACTCACCACCGCTCTCCTCGTCCACGGCCTCCTCATCGCCCTCATCTCCCTCATCCCCGTCCTCGAAATCGTCGTAGTCTTCATCGTCTACGTCGCGGATGCCTATCTCGTCGTCGTCGTCATCCACGTCAACGTCCTCATCCTCGTCCTCGTCGGAAACCGAAGCGGCGGCCCGGGACGGCGAGCGCGCGGAGGCGAGGTGGAGCCTACAGGCGCGGGAGGGGAGGAGGAGAGGAAGCGTTGGCGTCTGGCTTGGCGATAGCGCGTGGCGGGAGACGGTCGGGAGTGGGAGAAGGAGCAGGCGGGGGGCGATGCAGTGCATGGAGGGAGGTGCGGTGCTTCGGGGTGGAAGAGGCGGGGAGAGGCGCGGAGGAGACGAGATAAAGTTTTGGATTTTGTTTTAGGAAGAAAGAAGAAGACTTCCACGTTGGGACTGCAGCACCTATCCGTAAAAGAAATGGGTTTACCGTTTGCGTTATCCTTCAATTCCTTCTTAACGGAAGATTGGAATTAATTAAAAATTTAAAAATAATGTGTTTGTTTCATAGGAGTGGGAGTTTTGGTGAAAAGAAAAACTGAAGTTTAGAGAGTGCTACCTGCTACTCATCAATTCTCTATTCTATGTTTAAAAGAAAAAGATAAGAAGGACATCATCACTACTCCTTTTCTTATCATGACTTGCAATATGATTTCACATTAAAAAATCTACCGACCAAATAGGGGATATAAATTCCCTGCTCCTTCTCTTATTTTTCTCCACAAACCAAACAGGGATTTAGACTAAAAGTCATGTCAGGAATGCCATGTTCACTTGTTGAATTAACGAGGGTCTGTTTGCTTAATGTCCTAAAAACACGGTTATTATTGATCGGATCGAATTAAAACAATAGGAACAAGAGTATTTGCCAGTTTGCAACGGTCTTTAGAGAGAAACCAACAAAACTAGTTATAATGAACCACTCGAAGCTGATGCAAACATTATTTTCCACATGAGATAGGAATAAGTAACACCACTATATAAAGAGAGAAAATAGGAGCAAAAGCAAGTTGTGGGGAGATTCGAACATGCATTCCTCATCACGCCGCCATATATTAAAGCGGTAATTTAACCAATTAGATCAATCAAACTGTGAATTGAGGGCTTTGTTCGATATCCTAATAAATATGCCTATCAACCAAGGTATATGTCATTTTGAGGATTTTAAACCATTTAGAGGGTTTCACCAACACGGGCATATGCCACCGGTGATCTTAGAATTATACATTGGATATATAATTTGAGGCATATAAAGATCACAATAGAGACTATTTTCTCTTGGTTCTACTATGGTCTCAATGTTATTTTTCACTATACTCTTGTTATAACCTCTCTAACACTTCTCTTCTTCGAAAGCGGATACTTGGTCGTCAGTGGAATCCCTTGGCGGATGCTTTGCCATCGTTGGCTCTTTGGTCCCCTCTCTGGTAGATGCTTTGCTATCGAGAGCGTGTGGATCCACTTGGCAGACACTTGGCCACTATGGTCGCTTGGTTTTCACTAGCGGATGCTTTGTCACCATTGCTGCTGGGTGCTCACATGTCTTTTCTTGGTAGATACACTTTGCCACCAGACAACCTTTATTTTGATATCTTTTAGTGCAGGCTCAGTTGTAGGTCTTGGATGTTGTGGACTATTGCTCTTTCTTCTTATTTTTTCTTAGTCTTATGTTTATTCGTAGTCATCCACCACTACCTTAGTGGTTTGTAATATGTACTACTAGGATTCTCTTCGTGTAATTCACTCATCTTAATGAAAAATAGGTTATATTCCCCGGTCGCGAAAAAACATGCACTCCAATAACATCTCCTCCTTGTTGTTAGACCAAAGCAATGTTTTTTGCAGGGGGCTATGGAATTCTACGAGACCACCACGAGATGAGATGGATGGGTGCCGACGTAGTGGTCGGGGCAACATGCCAACTAGGTGCATTGGAAAAATCTTAAGGATGGTTGATGGACGTCCGCAAAAGCAAAGTACTCCCTCTATTCTAAAATAAAGACATGTTTAGGTCTTAAATAAGTAGATTAGTGTATTTAAGAAATTACGTTATGGCTCTAAAAAAAAGGTGTCTGAAACTTTTAGCAGCAGATGAACTTATGATACACCAACTAAACTTTAGCTAGCTAAATTTAGCTGCTAGACATCCAAACAGCTTAGCTAAAAAACTAGCTAAAGTTTAGCTGGGTTTAACTACTTTAACCCTGCTAAAGCTAGCTAAAGTTTAGCTGAGTCTATTAGCTAGAGCATTCAAACACCCTAGCTAAAGTTTAGCTAGAAAACTTTTTAGCTAGCTAAAATTTTACATTAAAACATCCACGGTGCATGTGTCTAAAAAGTGTCTATACATTTAATGTCTGTATCCGTGTAGACGTTGATTATGTATAGAACTCACCCCTATAATTTTTTTCTCTCTCTGAGATGTATATACTACATGCTCTTATCTTTTGAAAGGTTCTGTACACTTTCGGAGTATTCGCTTCTGCTATAAACCGGCTTCTTTTTATCAGCCAACAATATTTTTCTTCCGTAAAAAAAAAGCCAAAATAAACCGTTTTAGCTTCTGCTTCTGCTTATAAGCACAAGCGAATATTCTCTTAAACTAAACCATAAGAAACATCATATCACTATAGAACCCATCTAGAGGCACTACCATGTATCCATACACTGCAATCTTAACCCACTTGGTTTACAAAACTCCGGCTGGCGGAGTCAGATCTAAAATCCCAGCCACAGCACCCGACGGCCGACGGCCGACGTGCCCGAACAAACGAAGCGCCCCACAGCGGCACCGCACCGGTGAGTCGGTGGTCCCATCACTTGAAAAGCAGTCAGGCAACGACTACCCTTGTGTCCGTCTCAAAACAGCCCCGTCTCGCGTCCCGGATTCCGCGAGTCCGGCTCCAATTTCTCCGCGGTCCGCACCCGCACCTCCCCGATTCCCAGCTCACCAGTCACCACCCCGAGATCTCCCCTACCGTGCTCTAGATCCCCGCGGCCATGTCGTCGGCGGCAGCCATGGAGGCAATCGACGAGCTCGTCCAGCTCTCCGAGTCCATGCGGCAGGCCGCCTCGCTCCTCGCGGACGATGACCCCTCCGACGAGACCGCCTCGCGCCGGCCCTCCACCTTTCTCAACGCCGTCGCGCTCGGCAACGTCGTAAGTGCCCGCAGCGCGAGCTCGACCCCCCTCGCCGGCCCCGCCTTCCGATCTGACTCAATCCGTTCTGCTCCGTTTCCGTGCAGGGAGCAGGCAAGTCGGCCGTGCTGAACAGCCTCATCGGCCACCCTGTGCTGGTGAGTGCGTCACGCTTAACTCGTTCTCTTCCGCTGTTAGCATTCGCTTACCTGATACTCCGGTGGTGGTTGCTGTGGTGTTGCAGCCCACGGGGGAGAACGGCGCGACGCGGGCGCCGATAGTGGTCGACCTGGCGAGGGATCCGGGGCTCAGCAGCAAGTCCATCGTCCTACAGATCGACAGCAAGTCGCAGCAGGTGTCGGCAAGTGAGTGAGATCTCACCTCGCGTAGTTAGATCTGGCAATGGGCGCGGTTGGTCGTTTTACTGAGTTTGGTGGCCGTTTTTTGGTATGTGGTGTGGCCTGCAGGTGCACTCCGGCATTCACTGCAGGATAGGCTTAGCAAAGGGGCATCCAGTGGATCTGGGAGAAGCCGAAGCGATGAGATTTACCTTAAGTTGCGGACGAGTACAGGTTTGTTGTTGGATTGTACATTTCTCTTGTAATTGGGCAATGTTGCTAATTCCGTAACAAGCTGGACAATTGGGCATGCTTTAGGGGCAATGTTGCTAAGGATTCGGAACGTTTTCAAACTTTTCTTCTAGTTGTAGAACATTAACGCCTTCTACCTTCTGTGTCTCATTTAATGCTGAAATGATATGATTTTTGAAGGAGAGATGTTATCAATGAGTCTCTTATGATATGCCATTTTTATTGAAGGATAGTGCGTTGGTCTACTGAAATACAATAACCCTACACTAATGGAGCTTAATATCTGCTAATACAATACATGGCGTGCATTATATGCCTCTGTTTACTTTGTTCTGTTTTTCTGTGGGATCTTGCAAATAATTTCATGTCATGTTATCTTTGTTGTCTGCTTGTCCAGCTCCTCCGTTGAAGTTGATTGATTTACCTGGCATAGACCAACGAGTTATGGATGATTCAACGGTGAGTACTTTTTGCAACGCCTTTTTCATTAGTCATCAACTACCGAGTCCATTAGGTTAAAAACACAGCTTAAGCATCAAAATGCCCACCTCCCATTTATGTAATCCATACAAATTTTAAGTGCTGGCCCCTGCTCAACTCATAGTCGGGTTCTGCAGTTCTGCTACTGATTGAGCGTCCACAAAAGCAGTAATATTTGTTTTCCCACTTACGAGTCTTTTGTTGGTTGGCCTTCTAGGAAACATGTTCTCACGCTCGCGCCTACTACTTACATTTGTTGTGTCTTCTCAGTTATGTTTTATGATGGTTACTACTTTTCTCATTTCAGATCAGTGAATATGCTGGGCATAATGATGCATTATTGATTGTTGTGATACCAGCAATGCAAGCGGCTGATGTTGCATCTTCTCGTGCTCTTAGACTAGCAAAGGACATTGATCCAGATGGTCTGTCACTCTAATTCACTCATGTCTTCCACAATAGCATAGCCACTCTCTCAATACGAATTGATATTTCCTCTTGCTTAACTGTTGTAGGAACTAGAACAATAGGTGTCTTAAGCAAAATCGATCAAGCAGCTGCAGATGCAAAAACCGTTTCTTGTGTTCAGGCCATTTTGTCCAACAAGGGTGCCCCACGAGCAGCAGCTGATATTGAGTGGGTTGCTCTAATCGGGCAGTCTGTCTCAATTGCATCTGCTCAATCAGGATCAGTTGGGTCTGATAATTCACTGGAAACAGCTTGGCGAGCTGAGGCTGAGACCCTTAAATCCATCCTAACTGGTGCACCTCAGAGTAAGCTGGGAAGAATTGCCCTCGTGGAAACCATTGCTAAGCAGATACGTAAACGGATGAAAGTTCGTCTGCCAAACTTGTTGACCGGGTATGCTGCAATGCTTATCATCCTGTGCTTTACTTTTAAAGGCATTATAACTCTGTGTGGCCCCCAAGACGAACCAAAAGGAAATAAAGAAAAAAGTTAATTGGTTAAGGACATTCAAAGTCAATTTCTGACCATGATAGTCAAACCATTGATATATAGATGTGAACAAATGTGAAACTGAGTTACTGAAAGCACATCTCTTGTTTGATGTCTATAAATTCCAATGATGTTTTTTTTTTAAATATAAAGTACCAACGCCATTGCACAGATATAAAATAAGCATGTTTCATCTACATCAACATAAATATACTTTATTTATAGAAAGGAGAATGATCGATACCACTTATTTTATTGGCAGTACATTATGTTGATGTAGATGAAACATGCTTATTTTATATCTGTGCAATGGGGCACTTTTGCTAGTTTTAGATGAGTATCTAACTGCGTTCAGGTTAGATTCTCTAGGATTTTTCTTCTATCAGTCAACAAAGCCTTTGGGGTCGAGTTAATTCTCATCTGACCAAACATCTTAGAATTGTATGGCTGCAAGTGTTCTTGTCTGTACTGACCTTTCAATTAAATCCAAATAAAATCTACAAGCGTCACCTCAATGATCCCGCCACAACTTTGCCTGTAGTTACGGTACCAACATTCAAATGCTAAGAGGAATGCCATGTGAAGAAGTGATACATCAACAGCTTCTGCTTGACTAAAATGTCAATTTGATGATTGCCCCTGAAAGCACCTTTTATTTTTCTATTAGTCACTGAATCAATGAACTGTGCAACTTTTACAAATCACCTACTATATCTACCAGTTGAGTTATATTAGCTCATAATGCTTAAATTGCATACACCCTGCTTCAATTTTAGACTTCAGGGTAAATCCCAGATAGTGCAAGATGAACTTGCAAGGCTAGGAGAACAGATGGTACAAAGTGCTGAAGGAACAAGAGCAGTTGCTCTGGAGCTATGCCGAGAATTTGAAGATAAATTTCTTGCTCATGTTACTTCTGGTGAGGTTAGTGATGAGCCCTGTTAGTGGCTTTCTGGTTATAACTAAGATGTTGCCAAGTGAAATAACTGATTTCTAGATGGTTGTACTGTTTCCACTCAAAGGGGTCCGGCTGGAAAATAGTTGCAAGTTTTGAGGGCAAGTTTCCAGATAGGATCAAACAACTTCCATTGGACAGGCATTTTGATTTGAACAACGTGAAGAGGGTAAATTCAAAAGCTGTTCTATATTTAATTATGGGTTGTGCAATTATTTGGGCCTATAATGAATGGAATTCTCTTCTTATTTTAGATTGTGTTAGAAGCGGATGGCTATCAACCTTATCTGATATCTCCAGAGAAGGGTTTACGATCCTTAATAAAAGGAGTTCTTGAAATGGCCAAAGAGCCATCACGACTCTGTGTTGAGGAGGTATGTTTTAATTGATAGAATTCACACATACATTTAAAGGTACCTACATGTCTAGATCTGATTTTTCTTTGTATTTGGATGAATAAGATCTATTCTGCATCTTTAGACTATCACACTTCCACAAATATTTAACTGATTTTGTAGCTTCTGATATGCCAACCAATTATTGTGTCTATCAACACACCAGGTACACCGAGTTTTGTTAGACATAGTAAACGCTGCTGCAAATGCTACACCAGGACTAGGGAGATACCCTCCATTCAAGCGGGAGGTATGACTTTGCTCTTTTGCTGTAACCAGCTTTCCCTCCTTTTTTCTACTTGTGTTTATGATTCATGTTAAGCCTATTTCTGAACATGGCATTCCTTTGTTAAGGTCATTGCAATTGCATCTAATGCATTAGATGCTTTCAAAAATGATGCAAAAAAGATGGTGGTTGCCCTTGTTGATATGGAGCGAGCTTTTGTTCCTCCACAACACTTCATCCGATTAGTACAGAGGAGGTCAGTACTCTTTGAACAAATATCTTGCCTATTTTATTAAATATGCTGTAATGCAAGTTTAAGCAAATAATCTGCTCTACCTGATTTATGTCCTTATGTATTGTATAAATTTCATATAGCAATCCTTCTCTTTCCTACTTTTTGATTATTTTGTCATAAAAATCTTGGCAACACAAAAAACCCTAAATGGCACTAACGGCCTAAATTTTAGTAGCCAGAAGGCTTGAGTATTTCACTCCCTCCCCCCCCACCCCCCAAAATGAATTTGCGTGTGATTTTCCTTCTGTTTATTATTGTGATTTCCCTTTTATTCTTGATTAGCAATTGAGCTTCCATTTTCTAAAAAAATGAACTGGTGCGCTAGTAAATTGTATAGGTGAGATTCCATTTGTGTTCCACATTTAATTGATGTCTGCTCACTTAGTTCAAATGGATAAATGATTTTCTAACTGGGACCTTTACAGAATTTTTATGATCATGTGAATGCATCATTCAGTATATATCTGTCTGGTATGGTTTTGCAGAATGGAAAGACAGCGTCGTGAGGATGAGTTGAGAAATAACAGATCATCTAAGAAAGGACAGGATGCAGAACATTCCAAGATGAACCGGGTTTGACTTCTACCTCTTTTCTCAGGATGCACAAATCTGTGTACTTAAGAACTGTACTAAAAAAGTGACCACTTGACTCTCTGTATTAGTTTTTTCGTGTTTATTAACATTCTTTTTCATTCATTAGGCTTCAAGCCCCCAAACTGGATCGGATGAAGCTGGTGGTAGCATGAAATCAATGAAAGATAAATCCAATCAGCAAGATAAGGACACAAAAGAGGGACCAAATTTGCAGGTTGCTGGGCCTGGTGGCGAAATCACTGCAGGTATGATAATGTGTCATAGGGTGGAATAACCATTATATTTTCTCATAGCAATTTGGCAGTGTTTTTTTCCTATGTAATTGTACTAGAACACTTCAGGTTTTCTAAAATTTCATTGCCTTGTCAATTTTGGTTTATTCGAATGGATGAACCATTCTTATAAGAATTTAATATATTTGGTTAATTTTGTTACCTATTCATAACGCTTATGTAACCTTTTACTAGTATACAATGCTTGCATTCAGATTTATGTGTAATGTGTTACTAGCCATATTTTTTATTGTTTGTTTTCCAACTGTGGGGAGCCAGTGTCATACGTCAGTTAGTTACATGTTTTCTTTTTACACCAGGTTACCTTTTGAAGAAAAGTGCAAAAAATAATGAATGGAGCAAAAGGTGGTTTGTTCTAAACGAGAAGAGTGGGAAGGTTAATAAATCTACTTTATGATTTCCTTCAATATTAACTCTTGATAACTGTTCTTACATTTTTTTGCTGATCTTTAGTATCTTTTTTGTTTGAGATGGCTTACATGATTTACTATAATCCTTTTCCCCCGTCCAGCTTGGATACACTAAGAAGCAAGAGGAGAGACATTTTCGAGGCGTCATTGTCCTGGAGGTTTGCTTAGATGTCAATCTTACTTATATTCTGAATAATACAATTGCTGTTTGATAGATGCCCCTCTGGACATTACCATGTTCCCCAATTTAAACCTTTTGCCGTCATTTTGTACCAAATATATTTTCGGAAATAGTTTCATGACAATAGGGAAAGGAGGTATAACTTTGAAAAGGAGGTAGTATAATTCCGACCACATTAAACGGTTTCTTTCATTGCGGAAAGTTGAATTCATATCTGAACTGTGACAGTATGTACACCACTATGGGAAGCGTGATACGATCTGTTTCTAATAGAATTATCTGCTGCATTATTTAGGAATGTAACCTGGAAGAGATAGAGGAGGAAGAGATCTCGAAGAGTTCTAAGGATTCAAAGAAGGCAAATGGACAAGAGAAAGGCCCAAGTCTTGTTTTTAAGATTACTAACAGGGTTGCCTATAAAACTGTCTTAAAAGGTCTGCTCCCGTATAAAGGGGAGGGCGGATTCCTTTTCAGTCTTTGTCTTTTTGGTTGCTATATAAATGCTTATTTCACGTTTGCAGGTCACAGTGCCATTGTATTGAAGGCTGAGAGTATGGCTGACAAAATTGAATGGATCAAAAAGATAACAGGTGTTATTCAAAGCAGAGGGGGCTCTGTTAAGGGTCCAACTGAGGATGGTTCTATGAGACAAAGCCGTTCAGATGGATCCCTTGTAAGCTCTGCCCATGACTTGTCACTTGTTTCTCAGCACATGTATTTTTCGGTGAACCTTTAGCCTTAGCAGAATTGTCACCTTGGCCATGGAAAGGTCGTTCCTTTCATCTAGCCTGTGTGAACTGTTGCAAGTGCAGTTGAACCTGCCAGCTTATGACTTCCCAAAGCAAACATGTCAAGTTGGACGGACTAAAGTTGGGCTGGCTGGGTTAAAAAAATTATGTGAAAACGAGCACAAATGAAAGGTGTGGTTGACGGAGTCTAAGTCATTTTGCAGGCCACCTACCAACTGGACAATTCTCATTTCTTGCTATCTACTAAAGGATATCTATTGTTTTTTTTTACCTTACTTAAAGGCTAAGCCTTACATTTATCCAACCAACACAAGATCACTTATTTTACTGTTCGTTCTACAACTCTTTCCTGTTTAAGGATACAATGGCCCGGAGGCCTGCTGATCCTGAAGAAGAACTTCGATGGATGTCTCAAGAAGTTCGTGGTTATGTTGAAGCTGTTTTGAACAGTTTGGCCGCGAACGTTCCAAAGGTTTATACTTGTAGCTTCAGTCAATTCTCCGAACCTTGTGATTCGTGGAGTAATGTTCATTGTCTTTTGCATGACCAGGCTATTGTACTTTGCCAAGTGGAGAAATCAAAGGAAGATATGCTAAACCAACTGTACACCTCAATAAGGTTGGTTGTTATTCTATGAAAATAAATTAGGGATTGAATGAGCTCCCACTCCTTTTTCCCTCTGTTCACTGAAAATTGTAATAAACTACGTACAATGTTTAAGACACATTTGGGATGGGCACAAAGATTAATAAGGTCTTGGAACCTAGAGAAAGAAAGAAAAATAGATAATTACCACGCTACCCCTATTTAGCTTAGAAACATGAGAGAGAACAGTTGGTGAGGTATTAACCATGAATGCATGTGAGGGAATATACTATAAAAGGGCAAAGCCTGCAAAATATCGACAAATTTACATGAATGCCTTGACAAAACTATATGCCATATAAAAAGACGAGGAGGTACCATCTAGATGGTTTTTTTTTTTTGGTGTTCCTGGCTATGTGAAGGTCACATTGTGAGTACATTCTAAGAATTGAGGAAACTGATAGAAGTAGTGCCTCTATCCATGCTTGAATTCTGCAAACTGATATGTGCTTAGTTGCTTCTCCCACTTGTGTCTTTGGTATTCTTGCACTTGTAACTTGTATGCACCACTCAGGTGCAGGCATAGTATATTATTACTAGTATTTTTCTTCTTGCTTTATCATTTGTTTACCACTTCTTTTTACTCACAGTGTGCCCTGTTTGCTTAAGACTCTTGTGGTTATGCAAATTGAAATTCAACTTTTAATTGTCTAACTACATATCTTGAACCACATCTGCTAAGTTCAATGTCAATCTTGTTCCATAAACCCCTAATCCCTCCGGATCTGATTGTAGATCGGGTATTCACTCTTTTTAATATTTGCAAACTTTGTTCTGGCAGAAGTCTTAAAATTGCAGTCTTCTTTTACTTATGCATTTCACCTTTTCTTTCTGTTGCGCTTTGTGCTCCTGCATGGTGACTTTTGAAAGGCGATACTAGTATTTTAAAGTACTTAGAAGAAAATGTTTTGTTCCACTGTCATTTCATTTTCGTTTTGTAATTCATTGCTGAGTCAGTTACATTTTCTGACTTGTAGTGCACAAAGCAATGCAAAGATCGAAGAACTACTCCAAGAGGACCACAATGCTAAACGTAGGCGGGAGAAATACCAAAAACAATCATCCCTCTTGTCAAAGCTCACTCGCCAGCTCAGCATTCATGACAATAGAGCAGCTTCATATGCGAACGATAGTTCTGGAGCCGGTAAGTTCTATACTGCAAACAAGAAACTTTTTCATTATAAGTCCAGAAATGTATAGTATAATGAGCTAGTAACAAGTATGATGCTCAGTTCGTAATTTCGCGTGCAATTTCGATATTGCTTGGTGTAAATATGTGGACCAGTTGTAGTTTACTTTTTTTTTTTTGTGCTTTTGGGTAGCAATTGAGGAGCCTAACCTTGAGAGTGGACATAAATTTACTTGCAGAGAGTAGCCCACGGTCTCCTGGCCACTCTGGTGAGGACTGGAAGTCTGCCTTTGACTCAGCAGCAAATGGCTCTGTTGACCGGTCCAGTTCACAGCATGAGACAAGGTCAAGAAGTGCCGACAGTCGAGGCCGGCGTTATGAAAATGGGGATGCCAACTCTGGCAGCCGACGGACACCTAACCGGTTGCCACCGGCACCGCCAAGTGGGGGGAGATACTAAGTATGTTGATTGATCATTACCTGTGACCAATCAGCATCGTATGCCCTTGCATGGCTCTCATCCGCCACTGATATTGGTGGAAGAACACATCTGGGACCAAAGAACAGAGAGCTTACTGGAAGATTTGGATGGACGGTGTGTATCAAGAGAACCAAAAGTTGTTTATAGAAAATTAGAAATATATAGGTCATTGATGATTGTCATTTCCTGGTCATTTTGGAATATTGATCTTTTGGATCCTCACATAGCCTGTGGGATTTTGTTGCCACGGATCAGTTGATTTTGGTTTGTATGATTCTGTTGTAAGTCTTCCCATCAAACTGGCAAATGGTATTCTTTCCACCCATTCATGTATCATTTTTCTTTCCATTCTTTCAAACTAAACCACATACATGTTCATCCGATGTGCTATACTGCCGGATATACTTTGCAATTCATTTTTGGGCTGGAATACAGACATGCTTGTTGTCACGGCCCTCATGTTCGTATTGGGCTCTGATGTGGGTAATGAAGCATCCCAACTGTGGCATAACATATTTTCTGTAGCGTCGATTGCGATTCTTCGGCGTGGGCAGGTACACTCCACTTATTCTCCTAGTTTAAAGACTACAGAAACTGTATGATTATTAAGAAAGCTGTACCAAAGGCGGGCCAAGATTTGTTGTTTTATGTTGCTGCTCTAAAGAAAAGACAGCAATCATGTGAAAGCATCATTATTTCCATCCTTCTGAGGTCTGACCATCTGTTTGTGCCTTTGTTTCATGTTCTGACCATCTGTTTGTTGCCTTTGTTTCATGTTCTGTTTATATGGACCATTAAATATTAGTGATCTTATGGTGCCAGATTGTAAATTGAAAACAATATTTCGATAACGTGCTTTCTCCAACTTTTTCTTTGTTATTCATATATATGGAGCATGGACTAAATAAAAAAAAATCTAAGAGTCGCCGACGCAAAAATAAAACGAAGTGCTGAGACTGCACGAACAAGAATGACCAATTTGCAAATTTTTCTAACCCCCTAACGGAACAATGATCTTATGGTGCCAGATTGGCATTGAAAACTCGATAACGTGCTCTTTGTTAAGCTGGACCTCATAGTATGTACTGGTAGTGAATTTACATTTGCACAAGTCGATGCCTCCACTTTTTTTTTCTTTCTTGTATACAATAACCTCGATCTGTGTAAAATGAAATTCAAAGCCCAAAAAAATGAACCAAAGAATGGGGAAAATTGTACAGCCCCCCTCTACATCCTATTCATCTATTTACACGTCAGCCGCCGTGGACGTCACGGGCGCCGGCGTCGACCCCTGTTCCCGCTCCTGCCGCGCCATCCGTCGCAGCTTGGCGAACATGCCGACCATCGGCGCCGTGTTGTACGTGCAGGCCTCCGTCTGCATGTAGTTCTCCCGGTTGTCCCTGAACCTGTCCCGCCGGTCGGGCCCGCCGACGATGGCGCCGACGAGCACGTTGGGGTTGGAGCTCCGGCGGCCGAACCAGTGGTCGAACCCCTGCGTGCAGCCGATGAACTCCTTGCTGTGCTTGTACGGCACGATGGACGCGGCGCGGTGGTGCACCCGGTTGGGGTACTTGGAGCCGTAGCCGACGAGGTAGCTGACGCCCCTGGGGTTGGTGCCCAGCACGTAGTCCACCTGCGCCCTGGACAGCGCGAACACCTCCTCGGCGGGCACGGTCTCGCCGCCCGCGCACGACACGGCCCCGACGCCGGCCTCCGCCAGGTAGTCGGAGTAGGCGGAGAGCAGGAACGTGGCGCTCGTCACGTACTGCATGTTGTTCCACTGCCGGATGTAGAGCATCCCGCCGGGGCTGCGCTCCACGTTGGCGTCCGCGCCGCCTTCCGTGTTCCGGCCCAGGCACGCGCACACGTAGCGCTCCGCCTTGGCCCTGTACCGCTCCAGCGTGCTCCGGTGGCGCGTCGCGTGCTGCCCCTCTCAGCAGCAACTGAACATACGGATGCACGTGTCAGTCTTGCTATTCTTTGTCTCTTTGTGTGCTAGCATTATAAATTACTACTTAGTACATCGATCTGTCACTTACCCTTGCTGCTAGGATCTGGACGCCGGCGTACTTGACGTCCCAGCTGAACTCGTTGATGGCCCAGCCGGTGCCGCCGAAGCTGTCGGCGTTGTCGACGACGTAGTCGAGGTAGTCAGCTCTGCCGGTGGCGCGGTGGAGCCACAGGGCGGCCCACAGGAGCTCGTCCTTGTACCCGCTCACCGACGCGTAGTAGCTCTTCACCTCCGCGATGCTGCTGTCGTATTTCCCCCTGTACTTGTCGGCGAATTCGAACAGCTGCAGAGAACAAAAATGATTTAGGTAACGTGGCAGATTATTCAATCAGAACTGGTCTCATAATTGGCATGGGAAAAGGTACGTATAATTGTATTGGTAGCAGGTGCTAGCTAAACACGACTGGTTCATTCGATTGTTAAAAAAAAAAACAAACGAAAAGAAAAAAAACAAAAAAAGTTCTGGTTGAATTAGCAAGCACATGATGACGTTTACATTTCTTAGTTTCTAAGCAGTTTATGCGATTGAACTGGCGACCTAATCATGGAGAAACCGCGAGGCTTTCCACGTCCACCAGATGGTAGCTAGCTCCCTTTTTCCTCCATTCTTTTTCGCGTTAGGTTGCGCGCCGGCCCCACATGGCATCCCCTACGAACCGACAGAAACCTCTCATCTGAAAAACGTCGTGTTCACAACTTGGCATGTGCCTGCCTGCCTGCCGCGGAGGAGAGGAAGAGGACTGACACACACAACACAAGGAAGAACACACCTCCAAACCAAACGCCCCGCCTGCCAAGAAGATGTCCGTGTCCCGGCACATCTTGACTACCGACTACGAGCAGCAGCCTGCAGGTGCTCGCAACAGTCCAAAGTTCGGTACGCGTACCGGACGCGTACTACAGCTAGTCCACCACATTTCCAGCCCGTGTTTTTCGAGTAATTTTGACGAATCATGCATGCTAGCGAAAGGAAAAGAAAAACACACCATCACTGCATTTATTACCTGCTGGGCGTGGTGTAGGAGGAGGTGCGCGTAGTGCGGGTTGGAGTCGCGGAAGACGATGGACGCGGCCGCCATGGCCGCCGCGGTCTCGCCGGCGACGTCAGAGCCGGGGTGTTCCCGGTCGACCTTGTACGCCTGCCGCGACGTCGTCATGTCCTCCGGCCGCTGCCAGCAGTAGTGGTCCGTGTCGCCGTCGCCCACCTGCGCGCACGGAAGAAATTGTCAACACACTTGCTGTTGCTGGATGGTTTGGAAGCCATGACATGCATCATGCCATGCCATGTGGAACTGCATAACTTATTGCTACTGTTTCGTACGTTCAATGGGCGGGCCACCTAACCTGGTTGTTGTTATTCACCGGAAACAGATATTTTTTAAATGGGTGCTATATATATATACTTAAAATTATACTACTACTACTACTATAGTATAGTATAGTTGCGGGTTGGAATGTTTGCCTGTTTGGGGGAAAAGCAGCGAATGAAGAAACCAGTGACTAAAATACAAGTGACAATTGAATTGGTCTCTAGCTTAGCTTAGCTTAGCTAGCCTCATCATGTTGCGTTCATGTCGTGTGTAACAGCTAGCTTTCGCACGAGGCCAAGTCACAGCGAATTGAACTGGTCTCTCTGGTGGTCGTGGGCATGAATGGTCAGGTGATGAGATGACTGGAGAGATGGATCGACGCGGACGCGGTAGGCTTGCTTACCTCAGCCCACAGCTCATCGGGCCTGGTGTGCGCCTTGATGAAGTAGTCGGTGCCCCACTTGATGGCCTCAAGCGCGTGTCCGAGCTCGCCGGCGTCCGCGACGTCGCCGCCGTACTCGATCAGGCTCCACGACAGCATCGTGACGGTGAACGCCATGGGCAGGCCGAACTTGACATGGTCCCCGGCGTCGTAGTATCCCCCCACCAAGTCCACCTGATCATCATCATCAATTCATCATCATCACCATCACGGAGAAGAAAAAAGGACAGCCATGTTAGTTAACGGATCAACACGGCGATAGGTCGTCCACCGAGACATCTCTCGAGTCTCGGTTTCGTGCCGTTCTCGCCGTGCCGCCACGACCGCTCCGCCCCGGTGACCACGCTGCGTAGCCCGATCGACGTGTGAACACACACACGCACACGCATACGCACTCGTCGGAAAAACCGATCGGTCTCACGCGTGCACCGACGCGGCGCGCGGCGGGCGTGGAATTATGGAGGCACCGGCGGCGAGACGTGGGACGACAGCGGCGGCGGGATGGTGCCATTGGCGTGAACGTGACGTGAGCGTGACGTACCCCTTGCTCGAGTCCATCGGTGAGGCCGGAGTGGTGGCGCCAGGTGACGCGCTGGCTGTGCGGGAGCCGGCCCGAGCGCTGCGCCTCGAAGTAGAGCAGGCTCTTCTGCAGCGCGTCCTCGTAGTTGTGCGCCTTGGCCTCGGCTCCACCGAGGCGAACCACCAGCAGGAGGAGTAGCAGGAGCGCGGTGACCCCGAGCCGGTGACACGACGTCGTCGCGGTCGCGGCGGCGCTCATTGCGCGAGGAGAGCCCCCCCGCCGCGCGGCGCCTTGGCATGTGGTGCGCGCGGCCTCCGCGCCGCTGCGCCCTCTCGCATGTGCGGCGGTGGATGTCCGGCCGCCCCGTGCCCCTGCCGCCCCGCGCCCCTGCTGCGTCGGCTGCCTGCGCGCCTCTTCCTCCCTGCCGCCTCCCGCGCGCGCGTGTCTGTGTGTGCGCAGCGGTGCTGCGGCTGCGGCTGGGGCTGCGTGATCGGACTGACTGACCTCGCGCGCTCCCTTCCCCTTCCAGTCCCTCCCGTCCTCCTCCTCTGTTACGAGCGGCGCGCGCGCGGTTTATATCCTGCCTGCCTGCTGCGAACCCCGCCCGACACAGGCGCACGCACAGGGACAGCGTGTTGAATTGGTTTGGTTCAGCTCCCCCGGGAGGGTGGAATAGAATACTTTACTTACTACTCGGCAGCGGAGAGGTTGGGGGCCGGGCGGACACTACAGGCGGGCGCGCGCGCGAGGAAAATTATAAGCGGGCTGCGGGCGATCTCGAGCGAGGCCGCGCGCGTCGCGTTCCGCCGGTGGCGTGGCGTCAGGCGTGGACTCGTTCGGGTTTCGGTGAGGTCATGGGTGGGTTGGGGTGGGGTGGATTTGGCCTCCCCGCTTGGCGTTGGCGACGCGCGCAAGCAAGCGAGAACGAGGCGCGGCAGATTTTGACCGGGCGCCGGGCGGCCGGAGCGAGTTTGGATTGGGGATGGAGCTCGTGCATCGGTTGGCGCCGGACACGTACTGCTCCACCGCCCGCCCACCTGCACTGCACAGACGCAAGGCAAGGCACGCGTACGACCGCGACAAATGGAAGCCCGCCCAGTCAGTCATCGGCAGCTTGCATTGCATTGCATTGCGTTGCATGCCTTCAAGTGCTAGCTCCTCCAGGCTTACGTGATGCCGGCGGCGGCCTGGTCGGTCGGTGACCCGTTTCACTTCCCAGTAGCGTGCCGGTGACCTATCATCGGAAATGCACGCACTCCGATTTTACCGGGTCATAGCATCGCATCGTCCGGTTGCTCCTCAATTAC
The DNA here is from genome assembly GCA_015844335.1 of Chrysopogon serrulatus. Classification (NCBI taxonomy): domain Eukaryota; kingdom Viridiplantae; phylum Streptophyta; class Magnoliopsida; order Poales; family Poaceae; genus Chrysopogon; species Chrysopogon serrulatus. The sequence continues at coordinate 31,975 of JADLZL010007327.1, forward strand.
ACATAGTAGTCACCGTGGTCGCTGGCCAGTTTTCACTGTACGGCAACAAGTGGTGGTAAGCTATCCGCCAGCAAGTGCTGATGATTAATTTAATTAGTTCAAATGCTTCGCGTGGCTTCGTTCTCCATGTGGAGGTTACATGGGAGAATGTACACTGCCACATGATAGTATGTCTTGTAGGGTATACTTGTACTATATTATATTATACAGTAGCTGTAGCCTGTAGGTTGGGCTCTCCCGTTTTGCTATTGGCGACTTGATCTTTGTTCTTCTGAGATGATCATGATCCCGGCACATTTTGTCGGTAACCGCGAGCATGTCTCGCCAGGATTAGTTGGCTACACGCCCTGCCCTGCCCCTTTCTTGGTCAACCCATCCGCGAGGCGATTGCTGACTTTCTTTGGACAAAAATATGCATCTATGTACGATACATACATACATACATTCATGCATCTACATCTAGTAATGATTCCAAGTTTTGGGGCTATAGTGCTCTAGCATATGACTATATGAGGGGTTTCTATATCCATTTCAGTCTTCTGTCTTTTTTTTTTTTTTTTTTGGCGACTGAGCATATATGCCTGTTTTTCATTAAGAGAAAATTTCAGTCTTCTGTCATTTATCCGATCTCGCTCGCCACATCAATAATTCCCGGACGCGAGCAAAAATAAACAGAACTATCGCACGACAGGTGAGGTGACCAGGCTTAAATTTGGCAGTTTGTCCCATGGTAAAGCCGTCACGTCTTTCTCAGCAGCCATACATACTACGAGTAGGACGCAGCTACCTATTTTTGTGCGTGTGCATGAAACTACTCTCCTAGTAGCTAATATAGCTAGCGACCCCCTCTTTTTTTTCCTGGACGGACAGTGACTCTCCGGCTGTAACGATTTGGACGGCTTGATCCTGTCCTGGCCTCCCCTTTTCCTCCGTCGCTTTCTCCATCCATCCATTGGACGATGAACGAGCCACTGCCACTGTACAACAACACGTACATTATTCGCCCTCCGATCCGCTGCAGCTCGCATCGCACGATTGGTGGGCAGGTAGGTAGGCCAGACCAGATGCTGATTTTTTTTTTCTCTGTCTCCCTTTGGAATTTGGAAGCTTCTTGCCTGCATCTCCATCCCTTTGTATGGTATGGTACGTTATTACGTAGTAGCTTAATCATTGTTCCCGTCCGGGGCCAATTAAGCCACATTTTGACCGTGCTTTGGTACTCATGTCCGTCCCTCTTTATTCTTGTTATTAGGGTATCATCATGTGTTGTTAGCAGATGCTTTATTATTATAGTTTAACGCTAACAACCAGACGTTTCAAGGCTCCATCGTCCCTTTTTTCCCTCTCTCTCTAGCTCGTGCTGTTGGCACGTCCTCCTCTCTTCGTAAACTGTTTTGTGAAGCAACGGAGAAATTAAGTGGAACGGAAGCTCCACCTCACCTTGCTCGCTCATTTCCCTTTTGTTTTGTGTACGTGATCGAAGCACTTAGCTACTTAATTGTTTCTTTTTGTGATGATCGACGTTGACGGTGCATCGGCGGCACGGATTTTCCACCGCGTGCCTGATTAGATTAGTTGGGGTTTTTTTCTTTTAGCGATGTAGGTGCTACTCATGGACATGGAGCTAGATTTGTTTGAGGCTTTCTTTCTTTTTGGCAAACGATTTTTCTTTCCTCCTTTTTGTGGACTCTCGAGAGGCTTGATTGAACAAATGAACTACCTCTCGTTGTTGAAATAGCCGTGATGATGACGAGTGTTGTTCTCTCCTTTTGTAACGCGAATATATTATTATTACTTTCATGATGAGAGCTACTTTTTGGAACCAAAATACCACACCAGAGTTTTTTAGGATGTCGACACTTGATTTTTCAGCCATCCAATCATAAGACATATATGTGGCTTACGCTAGACAAAATCGTTTGTCTAAGGAGTCTAAACGCTAATGTTCCAAAAAAAAAAGGAGTCTAAACACTAAAATGTATATGTAGTTTATTCCCTAAATGGCGAATTAAATAAAATAAATAAATGGTTACATGCTCAAAGCAGTAAAAAAAAAAAAAATAGTTCAAACAATGTGTTCAATTAAATATGATTTAAAGACGTTAAACATTGGTTGAGGCATTTATACGACAGTCTTGGCGATGGAGAACTAACTTGTAAAACTATTTGACACATATATATTGTTGTTAGAACTTGATGTCTATTGCGTAATGACACTTATCGTTTAACTATGTGAGAAATAAATGACTACTATTATGTCATTAAATCTGTCTACTTGTCTATCTTATCGTGTGCAACAGTGTATACTACCTCCGTCCCTGAAAGAAGTGATTTCTAGAGTTGTTGTAAGTCAAAAATTTTAAATTTTGACCAATATTCTAGAAAAAAGCATTAAGATTTATGTTATAAAATTAGTATCATTAGATTTACTATAGAATACATTTTCATAATATGCTCAATTTATATCATAAATATTGTTACTCTTTTCTATAAAGTTAGTCAAAGTTAAAAAAAAAAATTCACATCGACACGGTTTCTAGAAATCACTCTTTTTCGGGGGACTAAAAAGAGTATATCTCAAGTCATATTTTTAAATTTAGTAATAGAGTTATAATTTAATAGAGTTATAGTGACTATATGCCTATTTACTGTTTAGCTTCTAGAAAGACACTACAGTATCCACGTTTAGTATGAAAGAGGTGCATAGAGCTTCAGCTATGTATATGCATTTTTTCATGGTTTATGAAGTCAAAGCTTGATCTATGGACTTGCATATAGATGCGGAACTAGGGGGCTGGTAGGGGCTGGTAGGGGCCATGCCCCCCCCCCACACACACACACACACCAAACAATGAATGTCCTTTTTACTATAGAAAAAATAATTTTTTCATCAAAAATTCAATACAAATTTAATTTTTCATCCAAAAATTCAATAGAAATCTAACTTTTTATAAAAAATTCAATGATATATCAGAATTTTTTTTCTTTCACCTATTTTACGATGTATCTATTGCTTGGTCCCTCTTATTCAAGAGCACTGGTTCCACCACTGCTTGCATATATTTTAGAATTCCATTGATATTGATGTTTTATCATACAGAAGACTCAGCAAGACATCTGGCATATCTTAGTCATGTATATAAGATGACCTGTTGTTATGAAGACTTGTAACTTAAACATTTGAGGGCATAGACTAATCAATGAAGTCGGTAGTTTGTTTATGTTTTTACACAAATGATTTCTCTTGACACTAGCGTTTTTATTTTTCTTGGCGGTTTCACTTTAGAACAGCCTGTAGAAATCGACCCCTATTTCTACCGGGCGGATCTCTTAAGGAAAGACAGGCGGTTCTCTAAGGAACCGCCAGTAGAAATCGACTATTTCTACTGGCGGATCTCTTAAGAAACCGCCCGGTAGAAATCATTCTGGCGGTTCCTTAAGAGATCCGCCATGAAATAGTTTCAAATTAATTTTTTTGAGTTTTTCAAACTTGCTCGGATGAAGAAACTCCCAAAATAAAAGTTGTAGATCTCGAAAAGTTATGGAACTTTGTAGTTGATAACTTTTTCATTTGAAATTATATGAAAACTACGAATGAAATTTTCAAATTTGAAATCCAAATTTTGCAAATGAGCTCGGATGGAGAAAAGCTCTATATGAAAGTTGTAGATCTTGAAAAGTTATGAAACTTTGTAGTTGAACATTTTTTATTTGAATTCATTTGATCCTCAAATATTTAATTTTCTGTCGGATTTTGTATAATATGTGGGGAACAAAAATAAGATATAGTCACACGTGAGTGTGTGGTGTGAAATACGCGCGGGGGAGGTCGCGGGTTATTGAGGAGGCGGGCGGGTGCCTTGTACAAAAAAATATTTTTGGCCTTTTTAAAAATATTTTTTGCAATTTTTGATGTTTTTGGGCAGCGATTTTACATTTGTAGAAATCGATTTTGGGGCGGTTCTCAAACAACCGCCTTGTAGAAATCGCCGATTTTCTATTAGTTTCCGTTTTGGCGGTTCAAAAAAACGCCCGGTAGAAATACGTTGGAACCGAAAGTACTAATGTTTTGTGTACTAGTGTTATGAAATAATTTATTGATTTTGATTAGCCTTTTCATTAGTACACCCTACCCATCGTTTTCCCTTTTGGATTAACAAGTTGCAAAGGGTGAGATCCTGAACAATTCAATATTTAATCTGTGGAGCATGATTACACATCTTTGTGTCACCATAAAACAACTTGACTTGGTAGGCGGAGTTTGGTTAAAACCAAGCTTGACCATGTCCATGGGCATGGTCCTCTTGCCCAATGCCATATCTCCAATGTATAGACAGTATTGTTCATAGGTGTTTCTGGTTAATTGTATATATTGCCCTTGCTCGTTTGGCGACATTTTTAATCATCATCTTCTGATCGAGGATGTCATACCCTGCCACATACCCTTGGTGGCCTGATGCTCCATAATAGTATAGGGATGTTTGTTTGCTCGCAATAGCTCCACAAATGGTTCAAATAGCTCGCAATAGCACTGAATGCTGTAGCTCGCAATGGGTCTGTTTGAAACATAGAAATTTCATATAAATTGTATACAGAATTTACAGGGATTAATTTCAATTCCCCCACCCAAAAAAATTGTACGCTCCAAGCAGGAAAATTCAGGATTGAAACCTAGAGGCACATGAGAAGACAAAACAGAAAGAATAAGCATCCAGCTTCTGCTGCTGGTGGTGTCCACCCAGGAGCCGCCTGGCTGGGCTGGCTGGCCGAGGCAGCGTAGCCGGATGGACGAACGCACGCACGCGCATGCCATATTGCCATACGATACGTCCATACGTATGACGTGTGTGTGAAAGGAACACCCTCGTCAGTTCGAAGCGCGTTAGAAGCGAGAAAAAACCAAAAGACGGCGGCGGCGGTGGCGACGGCGATGTGCCATTTTTATTGGAATCTGCTGTTGCCCGCCACCGCCCGTCCGTTGCGTTGCTGGCTTTGCTGCCGTGCCGCGAACCCGAAACGCGATCGATCTCCTGGTTCGACACGGCTGATCTCGGTGGCGTCCTGCCGCCTCTTGCGGTGGCCCGGTGACGCTCTGACCTTGCCGTCGGGCCACCTGCTTGCTTATGATTTCGCCACATTGTCAACGTGTTGTCGGACGGCCGCCGACGGCCGATCGATCGTCTACGCGCGCCGGCCGCCGGGGTGTCCGGGCGAAGGCCGGGCGAAGTGGGGGCACACGGAATATTTGTCTTCGGGCGTGGGACGGCACGGCAAAAGATATAAATTGGAGTCAAAACGGGAGATAGGATGGCACTAGCTGCTACGGAAATAGTTGAGGTTAGGCACTATCGACGACCCAGACACAGGGGGTTGACAACTCCAGAAGATTCAAACTTTTTTTTTTTTTGCTCATTTCGAAGTCTTCTTCTAGTCTACCAACTAGTATTGTTTTTTCTCTGTTATTAGTGGCTGAAATGCTCCTGAAGCTTCGTTTTCCATTTCTTTTGGACAGAATCACAGCATACTCTGGTCTGGTTTGGTACTATATATACTAGTATAACCACACAATTTGTCAATCTTAAGCTGTGTTTAGAATATAGTAGAGTATATAAATTGATTGAGAGGCACCAAGGGATGTATATGTACAGTCGCTCCACTGCACTGCACCACGTCTTATGTCGGTGAGTATTTTCTTCCACGCATTAATGATGGACTACTGTGAGTCAAACAGCACCTAACTTGGCCAAATATGTCCAAGTCAGACTGTAGCAGATATGCCAGATACTACATATGTTGGGTATGTATATGCTCTGCTCCATAACGCCACTTGCATGTCAACAGGAGTTTGTAGTATACCAAATCAAATGCTCAAAAAAATGTCGTTGGATCGTAACATACGCAGGGCAGGCGCCCACGCAAGTGCGTATATGTTTCTACGGTGATGTCACACGGAACACTAGCTATGTGGGACGTGGCCCAATTTTCTCACCAGATACAAGTGAAAATCCCCCGTTTCCCGCTGTCGCTCAGCTAACCGTGAATGCGCTGCTACCCTGCCTACGTAGTACTTGATCGTGTACCACACCAGACCCTTCAGTTCAGACTTCAGAGAGATGAGAGTCACGATGAGCATCTTGTGTTTTCTATTAGTGCATTTCAGTTCAGCCAATGAGGCAAGGCAATGACACGTCACCCTATTATACCGTACCAATAGTCCAATACCAACACCAAACAGAAAAAGGTTGACTGATAGGAGTAGTAGTTGTTGTACTTGTACATAATCTTAAAGCGACGATGATATTAAAAGAGAAGCAAGTAGTATTAAAATTTGGATTGTACACTACAGTAGTAGTAGCAAGCTGTGCGTGCAGTGTGCGAACAAAAGAAAGGCCTAGGAAGCATGAGGCCCGCCATGTCAGCCCCAACTATCCATGTCTCTCTGTCTCTGCGTCCCCGGGCCACCCACCGAATCCATGGCCATGTGAAGGCTGCAGAGACCACGGCGTGGTCAGCCTGGCGCCTTGGCTTGGGCAGGCTGATGAGGATGACGTCACGCTGACACCAGCATGACGTCCAACGCCGCGGGCCCCATTGCCCAGCGAGCATCGCGTGCCCAGTCACATGCATGGTGGTAATAGTGCTACTAGCTCCATGCATTGCTGCATTGCATGGAATGGAAGATTGGAAGACCTGGAAATACGTACTAAGCTACAGGGAGGAGGAGAACGATGGGTTGGCCGGTTGGACCGAGAGTAGAAACGGCCGGAACCATCAGTTTCTGAACATTTTCCGAGCAGTTTGGCCAGTCGCGGTGACTTGTGACGAAATGGCCATGGAATAGTAAGCACACAGGGCCAACGTACTGCAGACGTGTCGCAGTCTACCAAATACTGCCATGTATGTATGTAACTTCGGGTTGCGTAGCGTGCAGGGATGATGTGGAGATGCATCGGTGTCACCGCGAAAGGTGGCCGGCCGGACGACGGACGGTAACCTGACGGCGATGGCCCTTAATAACGAGAGAAGAAGCAAAGCAAGGGTTACGAAAGATGAGTCCGATCTAACAAAGCGTCGTCGTCGTCCGTCCGAGTCCGACGACGTGCATGCGAGCGTCTAAATTAAAAGACGATCAGGCCGGACGGACGGACACCGGAGAGGTAGCCACTCGATCTAGCAGAAACAACGTGATCGATCTCGATGGAGATGCCGATGCTGTGCACAGCACACGTGTGCTAAATAATGGCTAGGAAACGCGCGTGTGTGTTACGACGAGCGAGATCTGGAAGACGCAAGCAAGAGATCTAGCCTATGGCTATGCACTTGACAAGTATCCTTGTGCCCAACGAACCAACCAGACAGTCGTCACCGCAAATTCGCAATGCAAGTATGCAACCATAAGCTAGAGGAGGGCACGTTGTAATAAGTAAGCTGACAAGAGTCACAAAGTTCAGAGGAAGGCGACGCGCCTACACTAATGGTCTAAGTTTATTTCCTGTACTAAAGTTTGAGTTTTTTTTTTTTTGTTTTTTTACAACAAAGTTTGAGATATTGACTTCTCGAGAAAGAGTCATGCTGCTAGCTTCCACCAGCTCTGTATAGTTCTTTTTATACATACAAGAACCAGCTCATCTATAGTTGGTTTTGAACTGAACGTACTACTACTAAAGTTCAGGCACAGCTCCTGCACTTCTATAGTGTCTGTCTCCAGTCTGAACTCGCTCGACGCATCATGTATGAACACATCTTTATTTTAGCTAGAATAAACCGATCTCTCCTCCGCGATTCACATCGATCTCTCAAGAATTTCCCACGGCACGCAGGCAGCATGCGCACAAATGCCCTGTCCGAGAACCAGCCCAAGCTCAGGCAAACAGCATCAACCACAACGTAAACGAAACCCAACTATATATTCTTCCATCACTTCAGAGTCGCTCGAATATTTTTGGTCCTGTCCTGGCGCATCCGGCCGTGTGGGTGTGGATGTCAGGTCAGGTAAAAGTAGCGTGTGTTGGGTACGCTGCCGCCTGCCGGCCGGGGTCCGTCCGGTGGTTCCGGTCCGCGTCGCCGTCGCAGGCACCTGTTGCCGATCGCATGCAATGCATGCATGGTTCGCTCGATCACTAGCTGCTGCCGCCCCTTGCTAGGCTTGGCTTCTTGGCGTGGGTCGCACGATAGCCGTGTGGTGAGTCGCCGCCATCCCTCACCAACCATCGGATGCATGCGGGCGCAGCGCACACGTCGCCTTTTTATTTCTCCTTTCCGTTCGTCTCGTCTCGCCCGTTTGGACTCGCACTGCATGCGTCGTCCTTGATTAGCATCTTGATGCCAGCAATTAAGCAACTCGTGGTGTGCGTATAGTATATGCAGTCGATGCAGGGCCCCCGGCCTGGCCTGGCCGGCCTGTGCCCGATCTGCTGCTGCAGTCCTAGCCTTGGAGTTCTTTATTGTTGCAGGACATGCACTCGCTCTCTCTGTGCAGCTAATTGGTTCAGTCTTAAAGCAATTCTGGTGCTCAATGAGGACAAACCAACTTGCTGTTCTGTACCTATACTAAACATCTATGCATGGGACAGCTTTGGTCTACTGAAACTAGTGTTGGCAACAGCGTTCCAGTACCGCATGTGCTCTGAAATTAACTTAAGGCGGACTAGGAAGATTACCCAGGACTGCATGCATTTATTTGTTTTCGGGGCACAACTAATGTAGGAAGCTTGAACAGTGAAATGTTTGGAAGCAGAGCTAGATAGACATGGATGCACCAGTATTCCACAGGACGGGAAGTAGTTTGACAGTCCCCCCCGCCGTCGCTCTCCGTACAGGGGCGACCGGGGCGACTCCCCCCGCCGCCGAAACCACCCCGCCGGGCGCTGAAGCTCCCCCGCCGCCGCCCGCTGCTCCGGGCGGCGGCGGCGGCCAGCTGTGGCGGCGCTCAAAAAGGCTCTCCACAGCGCCAAACCTCCCTGTCTCTCCCTCCCCACCCCTCTCCTTCTTCGACCTAGAAGGCCATGGAGCAAGGGACGGCCTGTCGGCGCGAAGCTCGATGCGCCCGATCCGCCCCCCTAGGCCTGGATCCGCACCCTTCACGCCGGATGGCGCGCGGCGACCATCCCGCCACCGCCGCGCCGGTAGCGTCGTCCTCCCCCTCGTGCCGGCTTCCGCCACTCTTGCCGGCCATGTCGCGAGCTGTGAGGAGGAGGAAAACGCCGCCCGGGCGCGGATCCGGCGCCCCTAGCCTCGAGTCCGGTGCCTCGGCCCGGATCCGGCCGCGACGACGACGAGCAAGCTGGCGGGGCCCCAGGCCGCCTGCCGACGGTGGCAGCACTCGCAGCGTTCGGGCGCACGTTGGTGAGCAGCAGGGGGGCCGGGTCCGCCGTCCCGTCGCGCGCCCCCACGGAGTAGGGTGGCTGCGGCGGTCGGGCCGTGGCCGGGCCTCCCTAGCCATGCGGAGGCGTCCGCAACGGCGAGCCCGCTGGGTCATCGGCGGGCTCACGGCGCGGGGCTTTTTTCTTGGATGCAGAGGCACTACCAAGGCGGCGTGCTCGCCTCGGGCTACGACGCGGTGGCCGACGACGACGCGGCCGGCAAGGGCGGTCCAGATGCGGTGGCTGCTGCTGCTGGTTGCTGATTCGCACCGCTGGGCCGTAGTGAGGACCAGCTCATGGCTGGTGGTCAGCGTGATGGGCATCTACAAGCTCCGGAAGCGCCCCTCCCCCTTCGGCCACTCTCGTCGTCGCTAAGTCTAGTTTGCAATGATGCGCTCTTACTCCAGTAGGCATATGGATCTGGGTGAAAACCCTCTCCGGCTGTAGTCCAGGGCAGTGATGGCGGCGCAACTGGCGTCGTATCCCTCCCTGGAGGCGTCACTGTAGAGTCCAACTCCTACCATTTTGAAAGCCAAGCCGGGCTGGGCTTCCAGTAGGTCGTCGTGTAGCCTGTCACTGCGGGTGGTGGTGGACGGCCAACTCCGAGCGTGCCGAGTCGGTATAGAATCTGGGCGAAAGCCTTTCCGGATTTGTTTCGGATCGGCGACGATGGCGCACTTGGCATCATGTTCCTCCTTGGAGGCGTCGTTGAAGATTATGCCACTACTACCTACTCAATAGCGCTGCTTGGGACTACGACGGTGGCATCTGTGGATGTCACACTCCTTGTTGAAGGCGTCGTTACCTACGGCCATCTATGCCCCCGACACCGCTTGAGGTCTGCTGCCCACGCTCGGCATGTCCTTGTGCTCTCGCCTTTGTATCTCTTGTTCTCTCACCCTATCTTGATCCTTGTTCCTCTCCTGGGTAAGACTTGGCGTGGCTGCTAGTTGTTGCCGTCGCTTCGACGAGCGTCCTCCTCTGACACCTCTGCTCCGTCGACGCTCTCCTTGATGATGCTTAGAAAATCTTATGCCGGGTGGGGCCCGGATGTGCTGTATGTCTCATCGTCAGTAAAAGGGAGGTCGCCGTATCCGGTGATCTTGGGCTTGCGTGTCGATCACCACTCTTAGTCCCCATTCCACTGTTCGTTCCCTTTCCACATTTCGCGTCTCAGATGGAGGGCAGCAGCGGAACGGCGTAGCTACGAGGAGTGGTGCGGGGCACAAAGGCTCCGGTGAAAACGACGAGTATGTTGCTCGGTGGTGGCGCAAATCGACGATCGGTCAGCGGCTCTCGACTGGCGTCCAGAGTTACCCTAGGGTTATCTTTTAGTGTTCTCTTTTCCCCTGCTAGTTGTTGATGTTGTTGTGGTGTTGTAATCTCTCTCTCCCCCTTTGTACTTCTGTGGAGCTATTTGTATTCGGATTGGCGCCATGCCCTTCCACCAACCGAGGGTTCTCTCTCGGGCATCTGTGGAATGAAAAGTAGGTGGGGATTGATTAATCCCCCCCCGAAAGTTCTAAAAAAAAAAGTATTCCACGGGACCCCCTGTTTCTTGATGTACTTCTTGTTCTTGGTTTAACCAACGAAGACCACGATATCACAAAGGAGAATCATATGAATATATGAAGCTAGCAAAGTGAAAAGTGGCAACACCAAATAACAAACTTTTACTAGCTAGCTCCTTTTCACTCTCTCTCCATCACATCAAGTTTTTACCCGCATGCATAGAGTATTAAATATAAGTAAAAAATAACTAATTACACAGTTTAGTTGTACATCACGAGACGAATCTTTTGAGTCTAGTGTGGCCACGATTGGATAATATTTACCACATACAAACGAAACATGCTACAGTTACAAAGTTAAAATCTTTCCCCAATCTAAACAAGGCCAGTACAGTATATATAATCTACACGGCTAGACTTTCAGAAAGTTTCCACTTCAAGGAACAGTCAACCGAATGGACCGGCGTCTCGGAGTCGCCCACTGTGGCAAGTAGCAAGTTAGTCATCCTTCTCGATCGCTCCCCGGTTGAACGTTTGGACTTGTAGGCGTCTGTACCGGGCTACAGCTACAGCTACAGCTACCGCAATAGTAGGCCATAGTCCGACCAAAACAGGATTCTGGGATCAGAAAGCAAAGCAGCCGCGATGGAGAAGATGTGGTACCGTGAAGTCGATCGGAGCTGCTAGCCCCGGGTAAAAACAAAGCTTGCAACGGACGGCGGACCCAGCAGAAGGTTCAGTAGCAGCTTACCGTGTGTGTGGTGTGGTACTAGCCCGCCCTAAAGGTTCCGCCGTGCCGGTTATCGTCACTCACGTACGCTCGCCGGACGCCGCCAAAGAACCTGGGAAGTCTGGCCAAGGAGTTCTGCACGGACATTTAGGCTTTGTTTAGATACACGTGAGTTTTTGGTTTTCTGTCAGAAGACTTTGTTTTTATTTGGTAAATATTGTCCAATCGTGGCCCAACTAGGTTCAAAAAGATTCGTCTCGTGATTTACAACAAAACTGTGTAATTATTTATTTTTTTTTATTTATATTTAATACTCTTTATATGCGGCAACAAATTTATGAGAGGAGAGAGATTAGAAAAGTCCCAGAAGTCCCTCCTCCCCGGACCTCCCGTTTGTTTGTGGTAAATATTGTCCAATCGTGGCCCAACTAGACTCAAAAGATTCGCGGCCTCGTGATTTACAACAAAACTATGTAATTAGTTAGTTTTTTTTTATTTATATTTAATACTATTTACATGCGGGGAAACAATTGATGTGATGGAGAGAGTGGAAAAACTTGGAAGTTGGACGGGAAAGTTGGGTGTATCTAAACAAGGCCTCCAAGTCCCGCCGACGCCTGTGGACGAGTCAGAGCACACATGACTTGATGCAGTGACACGTCGCTCTTCAAACGTGGCGACTCTGCGTGCTACCGTGTCGTGGTGTGGGCACGCTGTTCGCTGCGCTGCCGGGCAGGGTCAGGGACTCAGGGTCAGGGTCAGGGTCAGGCTCCCGCGCGGCGAGTGTGGTGTGGGGAGAGGACGGGACGCCGTTTCCGCGCGGGCTCGCGTAGCGCAGCGGCACGTCGAGGGCCGGCTGGCGGACCGCCGACGGCGTGGGCGTCGGGCGAGGGCCGCCCGGGGGGACTCGCGCCAGGCCAGCAGACGGGGCAGCTAATGGGCCATCGGGCCAAGTCCATTCATACCTGCAGTGTGGGTTTATCTGCGGCCTGTGAAGGAGATTACCCCAGCTCCAGTTCCTGCAAAATAGTTTACTAATAATCTGGTTCCGATCAAGCGGGGCTAGTCCTTTTTTTTAAAAAAAAAATCAGTGTTGGCTCTACGGCATTGTTATTGAAACCAAAGACTAGTCTTAATGAAATGTTTCATGTCCTTATTTCCAAGACGTGAAACTAGAACATGAAACAACTTCTTCCGATGCATAGTTTTATTTTACTGTTTCATATAAGCTAGTTGCGGCATTTAATTCTCTCGTGATTTTGTGATCAATGTGCCATGTGAACTATATATGTAGATAGATGGTACTATTGTAAATAATAGAATAGTCACGTTAGCATTCAAAAATATACGAGCAGAGATCGTATACATATACATGTACTGAACAAGAATCAAATAGCTAGGTTCAGACTTTCTTTCAGAACATGTTAGAATGAAGAACCCAACGGAACCTGCGGCCATCGAAGCACAGAACGGCAGGTCAATCACAAGCACAGAACATGTTATTTTTATATCTCACAAATAAAGTCAAATTTGAACAAGATATTTTACAAAGTTGTGTATCATCATATCATGCCAATAACTAATAAATAAACCATCACTAATTTTTACGTAATTTTGAAGAGAAGAAGAAAGTACTACTATTCTTTTTAGATGATCAAATGGAATACAAACGCATATTAAAAGGGAGAAAGAAAAATAAAAGAATAGAAACGAGGCCATTTATCATCCGGGCCTGTTCTAGTGAGGCAGATGGGCCCAACTGGGCTGCTACTGAGAAATGGCCGCTGCCACGCCTCACTCTATCACAACCATCGGATCAGCCCACCGGCGCCTGTGAATAAAGCCCTAACCCTCTCCCAAGGCGCACCCGATACCTAGGGTTTCCTTCAGTCCCTTGCGATACCCAACCAGCCGAGCGGCGGCGCGGGCGGACCAGGAGGAGGCGGAGCAGCAGCCAAGCCGCCGCCGCCAACATGGGTAAGGTCCCACTTTCCTCGCTTCTCGTTCTGTTTGTGGGCATAGCTGCCGCGGTGGTTGTCCGTTTGAGCGATGCTGCCGCGGTGGTTCTCCTGTCTGAGCGATGCTAATGGGTGCCTCGGCGGTTGATTTGGATGTGTCCGTGCAGGTATCTCGCGTGACTCGATGCACAAGCGCCGGGCCACCGGTGGAAAGCAAAAGGCCTGGAGGAAGAAGCGAAAGTAATGACTGTTTCTCTTCCCTTTGTTCTCTCATTTGGATGCATCTAGTTGTGCTTTCGGTTTGTAGTATAGACTGCTGATTGATTAGATCAGCGGTCCTAGCTTAGGTAGCTTTGCATTCCGACTCCTTGTGGATCATGAAGTGGTTACTTGGTTGGATTTTTGTGTTTTTTTTTGCTCCATGTTATTGGGTGCCTAAAAAATTATCCGTGTCTGTTAAATCATTTGCCATGACGATTACAATGAAATGTCAGCCTTGTTATTTTTCTCCATGTCATTAGGTGCCTAAAACATTATCCGTAAAACATTATCCGTGTCTGTTAAATCGTTTGCCGTGATGATTCCAAAGAAATGTCAGCCTAGTATAAGTAGTTTTATTTGTAGATTCCATGTCTAGGTTTCAATTTTCTTGAAGGCCACTTGCCAACTGCATTAAGAGCTTCTCAGAATTGTTAAGGTGATAAATGATGAGAATTATCATATCCGTAATTCAGAATAGGCACTTTTATTTCGTTACGATTTTCTCAGACATCTGTATGTATCACAACGCATTTGTACTATGTGTTTGAGGCAACACCAGGATTGTAGGTCAGATGTGCAAATTTTGGTAAACTGAATTGGTGTCATCAGCTTCTTCTAAAGAATTAGCTTAGAATAGTTGTTTATTTGAGGTGGCTTCAGTGTATCTTCCTACACTATGCAATAGCACTTAGTTCAGAGATTTATTCTGCTTGTCATTTCTCTTGAAGGTATGAGCTCGGGCGCCAGCCAGCCAACACCAAGCTGTCAAGCAACAAGACAGTGAGGAGGGTTCGTGTTCGTGGAGGCAATGTGAAGTGGAGGGCTCTTCGCCTGGATACTGGTAACTACTCATGGGGAAGTGAAGCTGTTACCCGCAAGACCCGTATCCTCGACGTGGTCTACAATGCATCAAACAATGAGCTTGTGAGGACTCAAACCCTTGTGAAGAGTGCCATTGTGCAAGTTGATGCTGCCCCATTCAAGCAGTGGTACCTAACTCACTATGGAGTTGACATCGGAAGGAAGAAGAAGGCTCCGGCTGCAAAGAAGGAAGCTGAGGTATTATTTTTTGCAACACAGCGTGTCACTGTTTACTATTAAATGTTTTAATGTTTTAAAAAGGCTTCATAGTTCATACATCATGTTTTGTAGCTGGCAAATATCAGCTGTTTCTGTTCTCTTTTTAATGAAAATTGACTCACCTGATTCTTGTATGTTTATACTACCTAGTCCGGTGCATTGCAAATTTGTAGAGAACTCTTCTTTCATATTTGAATACCTTGTTTCTTCACTACTTGATTTAGATTTCTGTATGAAAAATGTACAAGTTGATGATTTTTATCAATATATTCTACTTGGAGTATTTCCAGAAAGCAGAGGTCAATAGTTAATTAGTTTTCTGTCTATAGAATTTGGTATGTTTCCTCTGGCGGATCACTTATTCTTTGTGATTTTTTTCATGCAGGGACAAGAGGGTGAGGCGGCAGCTGAGGAAACAAAGAAGAGCAACCATGTCAAGCGGAAGCTTGAGGAGCGTCAGAAGGGACGCGTCCTTGACCCACACATTGAAGAGCAATTTGGCAGTGGAAGGTTGCTGGCTTGCATTTCTTCCCGCCCTGGGCAGTGTGGCCGAGCTGATGGGTAAGGACTAAAGGAATAATGGACTTCCACCAGACTTCCTTTTTTTTTTTCAGAGCACTTTACTTATCTGTTAGTGTACCATTAACTTATGTAGCTTAAAGGTTAATGTTTGATTATACCCTAATTATGATACAATCACTGCTGAATCTAGACATTTTAGATATGTTAGCAGATGCACTGTCACAATTTTATCCTTCTAGGCTTCAAGTATTTCATCACCTATCAAGTTGCAAGCAGCTCCTTACAGAGCCTTTTTCTTTTTTTGTATAACAGGTACATCCTTGAGGGTAAAGAGCTTGAGTTCTACATGAAGAAACTCCAGAGGAAGAAGGGCAAGGGCGCTGCAGCTTAGAGCATTCTCATGGATGGTCTTGTGCCGAAATCTGTGGCCTATTAAATATTACTCTGGCTTTTTTTGTTAGTCATCTCAAGTTCAGACCGTCTATGTCATGTTTGCAGACCAGATGAGTAGTATTTTTTTGCTAAATGGAATCAACTCTAGCTACAATAGAATTGAGAATTTCTGCCGTGGCTGTATTGCTGTGTTGTTTCTTTTTCCCTGTTTATATCAGCACCAGTTCCTGTCTGAGCAAGTTTGGTTTGAATCGAAATTTGTTTGCTAGGTTTGGAGCTTTTTTTTAGCATTGCAGTTAGCAGTGACTAGGGCTGGACAGAAATCTCAAGCTCGCTCGGTTGGCTTAAAAATACTTTATATTCATTTTTTTAAAAACAAGTATAATTTGATATTCGGCGACCTTCACTATGGCTTGGCTCCTAAACAAATAAATGGGGAAACCATAATAGTTGAAATTATATTAATTTTGAAGATACATTTGGCTCCTTAGGCTCATATCTGACCTTCACGTTAGTTCGTTGGTACAACATGTATCTGACCTTCATGTTAGTTCGTTGGTACAACATGTTTAAAGATCCTGTTGAGTTTGGCTCACATCTGACCTGTGTATGTTTGTTCGTTCTTGGGTGTAATTTGGTATATGATCTTGTTGAGGCCCTGCTCACTTCTATCCGATTGGCCTGTTTCTAGTTAAAATTATTTCAGTTGTTATATAAATTATAAAGTAACAAATTTAGTTAGGAATCATTCCCGTAAAATAGAACAGGACCTAAGGTTGCTGAAGGGAACACTCAAAACTTTGTGCACTGTGTCGCCGTTGGATCATCGCAATTTGCAATCGCAGCTAACCTTCCAAATCCGAGCACTGAATCTTGCTCTTCATCTTAAAGAAATAATATTTGTTTTCTAACTTCTAGAAAGGGATTGGAAGAAAAAAAAAGTTACCTCCAATAGTACATAATATTTTCAATTTAAAAAATCAAAGTGTCCACTTTTTTTTTTTTTTTTTTGCAGATCGTACGTACGCCGCCCACCCAATTGCCTCGCCAGGCGCGCCTCGTCGGGGTGGCCGTGGAGGACGAGCCACAGTGCGGGGTCACAGGCATGAATGGATGCGAGCAGGATCGCGTACACCTGCAACTCCGTGGCCATCATCATGCAGCACGTGGTCTCCGAGGAAGCCACACGCAAAGTTACGTAGATTTTCCAAGTGCTTAAACATTAGAATTATGAAGGGGCGAAATTTTTTATCTTACCAAAAAACCAAAGATTACTGGTTAGGAAGGGATTTGGGAAACTTTTGGAGATCTCTCAGCTAACTTGCATCCTTGTCGAGTTGCAGGGAGGAACGCAGCACCGGGCTGGTTCTTGTGGCAGACTGCAACGGACTTGCTGACCTTGGTTGGGGCCGAATCTACGCGTTGCCTGTCATGATACCCGGCCCATGTGCGGCCTGCTCGGGAGATTGATCGACGGCCCGACTTCAACATGTCCGTCCCCATGAGGCCACGATCCCGTCCAGTCCACTGGACTGACTGGTGCTAAACGGGTGGCTGACGTCTGACGCCACCGAGCACGGCAGCGATGCTAGCCTACCCTACCTGTCTGCATGTGCGATGTGCTGCTTCGAGATGGCCCTGACCTGGCAGGGTGACGCGTCGTGCAGGCGGCACGGCAGTCGGGCAGATGCGCAGGGCCTGCTACAAGCCTACTCCCTCCGTCCCATGCAGGCATCTTGCGATCGGCAATTTTTTTGTATAAATATAATTTATTTTATTATAACTTCTTTTATCAACAAAGCTTGAATATTGATTGATTTATTTTATTATTTGCGCGGATGGGTCAAACTGCTAAAACGACAAGCCTGGGGACGGAGGGAGTACAACTGCAAGTAGGCGGCGAGGCTCCCGTGCCCTCGTTTCGTTCCCGTGCATCTTACAGAGATTGAAAAGATCAGAAGACTTCGTTTTTATTAGATAAATATTGTCCAATCGTGGCCCAACTAGGCAAAAGATTCGCCTCGTGATTTACAACCCAACTATGCAATTAGTTATTTTTTTATTTATATTTAATGCTCTTTACATGCGGCAAACAATTTGTGAGAGGAGAGAGATTTCCTGTAGCATTTCGTTTGTTTGTGGATTCGTGATTTACAACCAAACTGTGCAATTAGTTATTTTTTTTATTTATATTTAAGCTCTTTACATGTGGGTACAAATTGATGTGATGGAGAGAGAGTGTAAAAACTTGTAAACGCATCTAAATAAGGGCTTAGTTGTGCAGCAGCTGAGCCTAGGGCTCAAGTACTTGAACGTTTGTTTCCAACATCACGATTCGACAAGCTAACAAGGTGATTTGACAAGAGAAGAGGCGGCGGGCTTTTGTTAGTATTGCTCTATATTCTATAATCAGTGAGCTAAACGCCCCCCTTAATCATTGTAGCCTCGCATTGCATTGCATGTGGTTGGTGCTTGTCTCGCCGACCGGCGACAAGCACAAGCTCAGCGCATCACACGGCCACAAAGGATAATGTTTTCCCCACAATCTGAACCGGACAAACGAAAGTAAAAAAAAGTGCCGTCGACCTTTCTTTAGCAGATAATAACCTGCCTATTATTAGTATAGTATAGTCCTGCAATTTGGTGGCCTTGCATCCGGTCCTTTGTTTGGTGCACCGACAGGTCACTCACACTGTCACAGGTACCAGCATGGCGTGGGAAACAGAAACATGCACACTTTCTTCAAAATTAAAGAAAAGCATTTGCATATGCTGCCCAATTCCCAGGAGTAGACAATCTAATATGGCGCTGGCATTACAGATTTGCGCTGCCAAATTGGATTGCTCTGACTGCATCTCCTGTTCTCGAGGCCAACACGGACCAGTGTAGCAAGCCAGTATCTTGCACAGCAGTTGCACAGTACACGTATAAATACAACAGGGCTGAAGCAGTTCCATCAGTATCTCCCACAGTACATGCACGGTACACGTATATACAGTGCGGTCCTAATCATATTTATCCTAGCCATTTATGCATCTTGCTTGGTACACGAACTGTACGTATAATGTACAGCGTCCAGTCATCCGAAATCATACTTTGATTTGATCCCGGCATGCAGCACGGCACTGACGCACTGTAGACCACATGGTCGTTACACGCGGTGACAAATTATAACTGCAGCGTCACATACTCAACCTGGCACACTTTTTACATCCGGAAGGCCCGCACAACACGTCACCAGCAGCACCACAGGATGACAGGAGAACCACCGATGATGCAGAAAAAAGATGGAGCGAGTACAGAAGAACTCAAGCTTTTTATCCTACCTGATGAAAGTCCAGGCGCAATTTGCGGTAGGGAATTCTTGTTCAATGTTGGTATTTGTTGACTTCTTCAACTATAAAGGGTTATTTATGATATAATAGTCAGGAGATTTAACTTCCCTTATCCATTCTAATAAAATATTGCTTTAACAGCCATATCATTCAAGAGCCAATTGCCACAATTTGAGAGTATATCCTAGCAAAGACAAGTATCTACTGGTCAACTGCCACAATTAAAGAGCATCTTCTAGCAAAGAAAGTACCTAGGGGTCAGTTGCCACACTAGTATATTTTAGCAAAGACAAGATTGAATAGTAGTATCTATTACTCTCTCCATCTCATATTATAAGTCGCTCTGTATCTAGCAAATTCAACGTATAAAAAGGTCAAAGGGACTTATAGTTTAGATAGGAGGAAGTATCAAATACCTACATTGAAGGATATCCTAGTGCAAAATTTACCAACATTGAAGGATGTCCTCCAGCAAATTTACCCATTTTCCTTCACACTAAAGGTATACAATCCAAACAGTTTCATGGATCATGCGAAGGAGACAACAGGACAGGGGATTCTGAAACTAGGGATTGCACCAAGATGTGGTATTTTCAATGAATTGTCAGAAGATACAACAACCTATAAACATCAAAGGCGAGAGAGTTACAGGGTGATCTACCTACACTCCTCTGGGCTGCCGCAGCAACTTCATCTGTGATGCATAGCTTAGCTCACGGCACTTTCATCTTTTTCATCTAGTGTTGTGAGAGGCCATGTCAGACCATTGTTAAGGGTTAGAGTCAGCTGGACAGAAGCAAGATGTTGATGCTTCCCTTCGATGAATGAGAAGTCAGGTCCATTGCGCTTTGAACATTAAACAGCCGAATCCGTCGTTCCCACTACTAATCTGGAGACTGCTTGGTATAGCTGCTCCTCGTCGAAGGGTTTAGATACATATCCATCCATTCCTGATTTTATACACTCTTCATAAGTTGCCTGGATAACATCGGCTGTCATTGCCAGAACAGGCAAATGGAACTCAACAAATGTCGAGCCTTCAATCAAAGCCAACTTGTTCTTCCTTTCCTCATTAGCTTTCATCTCCATTTGCCTTATTTGTCTAGTTGCCTCAAACCTACAAAAAGTAATAATTGAGAACTGATGATCAGTAGGAAGATTTTTACTTCAACGAGCAAACAAACTTCAAACAGTAGGATGGAAATGGCAAACGAGTTTATTTATTTAATGCATACCCATCCATCTCTGGCATCTGAACATCCATAAAACATGCATCAAAGCAATGTGGGGGTTGAAGTTGACTTATAGCTTCCTTGCCACTTTCAACACAACTAACGTTAGCACCATACTTCTTGAGTGCAGCTGCAGCAACTCGGAGGTTGACTTTATTATCATCTACGACCAATATATTCTTCCCAACCAGCAAGCTACGAAGAAATGATGGCCGATTTTGATTATCTTTTCTTTCGGGCATCTCTACTTTGAGCAGTTGTTGAATAGATGAAGCAATTGTGCTTGCCCTTATAGGCTTACACATCACAATATCAAATATGTTTCCATAATTGCCCTTGTCAGCTTCAGAGGTGACCAAAAGAACTACCTTATGCCCATCAGACAACTGACCATTCTTGTGCTCGCGTACGTGGTTCAATAACTGAACATCTGTCTCACGCCTCCAGAAGTCACTCTCAATAAAAAGAATGGCTGCCTTTTCCCTACAAGAAAATAAATGTGATGATTTCGAAGGTCATACAAGCAAAGTATAAAGTGCAGATTCTGGTGCTTTAAGAATGTTTTGTGCTATTCTTGAAAACAATTTGCAGACAACAGCCCAGCCAAGGATTTTAGGGTCCTATACTTTTTCAATAAAGCAAACAGCTTATTCAGGACAGGCTGATTACATAGACAGTATATTTATGATATCTAGTCTAGTAAAGTATAAGTGAGTTGCCTGTCTTTCCCACCAGCTTAGGGGTTTTGTTGAGCCCGACCGTGCATGCAGCTCAGCAGGCCAGGTCTCGACTTAGAATCTTTAATCACACAATTTAATAAAACAAATGTTCCCTACTCCCATCCTACATCTAAGGTTTGTGGTTGAGGGAGCCTCCACGTGAGGGAAAGTACTGAAATGTGAATCCTGACTCAGCCAATTGTATCTCCAGCATTTAATAAACTAACTTAAGAACACTCACCTAGAAACAGTTGCTCCATTTTGTCCAGGGAAAGCTTTTACTATTGCACTCATACTGTTCACAACTTGAAGAGTTATTCCCAACCTCTTGAGGTGATATCTTGTAACAGCACTACGTACAGGTCTCCCATCTATCAAGATGGCCTTCATTCCCTTAAAAGCAGTTGGTAGTGCCTCTGACAAGCTCCTACTTGAATCAACTGACATATCTTTGTATAAGCGCTTCAGTGTGGCCGAGAAAGTGAATGTGCTTCCAACCAAAGGACGGCTGGTGAAACTAATCTGCCCACCCATAAGTTCAGCTAGACACTTGCTGATGCTTAAACCGATGCCAGTACCACCATAATTCCTTGAAGTTGAACTATCAGCCTGCATAAACGGTGTAAAAACACGATCTTGTGCTTGCAATGGTATTCCAACACCTGTGTCCTCAATACTTATCACTAGTGTGACATGGTCTGAATCACTTTGATTAGAATTTTCGCCTTCATGATCATCCAAAAGCGACTCCTTATCAGAGAGGAGCTGCTTAAAATATTGCCAACTATTTCGTTTGTCTGCCGCTTCAAATCCACTCAAAGTATTGAAGGCGCGATTAGTTGCTGACTCAACTCTACCATCTTTCCCATTCATGGTTCCATTTAGGATCTGATTGGCTTCCATATTTGAGTTCTCAGCCAAACAGACGCGCACAAATACATGACCTCGTTCTGTGAACTGGAACAGACAATAGATATATCAGTGCATTTTTCTGAATGTATTTTATGACAGACTTATGTAAGACTTTAATCAACATAGTTCGACGTTATAGTGTGAGGATACCAAATACCAAAATTGGCTGCTTACTTTGACTGCATTGCCGACCAAATTTGTCAGTATCTGTCGAAACCTCCAAGGATCTCCAAGAACAACCTTCGGAACATTGTCACATACAAATACTGCAAGCTGCAGCAAGAAGGAAAAAGATCAGGAAAGTATTTGCCACAAGAAGTATAGAATTATAGTGACAGATTGGTTCAGGAAGTACTGCTTATTATCAGTTGCTCGGCCAAAAACTAGGACTAAAAGCAATCAATATCCATTCTAGTGATGGCCCAGGCAACATCATTTCCTACTTTAAGCATTAATAGTAATATACCTCAATGCACTTCTCCCGTGACTTTGAAGAAAACAAGGAAATAACATCATCCATGAGAGAACGCAGGTCAAACGGCACCGCTTCAAGCTCTAACTTTCCAGCCTCAATCTTTGCACGATCAAGGACATCATTTATCAGTGTTATCAATGCTCTGCCACACATTTGAGCAGTTTGAGCATAATCCTTCTGTGTCATAGTTAGATCTGTTCCTAAAAGCATATCCAGCATTCCTACACCAGAAGGAAGAAATTTTAGATTGCCAAGCCAACGGAACTGAAGATTAAGTAGGATCAAAATAAATGCATACGTACCAAGGACGCCATTCATAGGTGTTCTGATCTCATGTGACACAGTTGCCAGGAACTGAACTGAAGAGAGAGAGACAAACATAGATAAGCCTTACATGATGCATATCTAGAATGCCTACCAAAATAGAGTGCTTAAGTACAGCCCAAACCTGAGACTTTGCAACATCAGCAGCTTCTGCCTGCGTTTTTAGCTCTTCCATCTTTCTACAATCTTCTGAAACTTTGTCATATCGAGACCATGCAGCGGCAAAGCTATACCCCACAAGCATTAATATGATAAATGCGCCCAAAGGATTGGTTATGGCAGACCACGGAATGGGAAGCTTTTGTCTATACCTGCAGGTTGACAACATTAGTGGAAAACACAAGAAGCCAACAAAGTTAAGACTTACAGTTAAGGACTACCAACCTGCACCTCATTTCATGCCTCCTAAATGGATCTCCAAAATCCAAATTGCTAACATGCAAGAAAGGCACTTCCTCATCCAAACTTGAAGGTCCATACAAAACCATAGCATCTGAAGCATTTGTGACATCATAGACATTCACCACAATATCCTGATTGCCAGCAAGTTTGTTCAGCAAATTCTCCACAAGTGACTCCACATCAATGGCTCCACCAAGATATCTGTTAGTAGGGAACTTGGTTAGATTTGAGCACAATAGTCAACAGAGGCATAATTATGTACAGCACACAACAAATTATTCTCTTTAAAATTATATAAGCAGAGTGTATAACTGCATAGTTTTGATTAACTTGAGGCAAGCTGCAAAGATTATGTAACCTGCATAATCCCATATATTACTAAATGTGTCTGTCATCAATAAAATAATGGTTTTTGTTAAAAAGAAACAATGTTCCTATTACCACCTGTAACTAGAAATGTCAAGGTCACCGTAGTCAACAAAAATTTAGTGTTGATCAGTGAACCACAAATGTGGTATGATACACGACTACACAATGACAAGATATTACATGGTCAAATAACCATGCGCATAATTTTATTCATAGCCACGTTTTATTGAAGAATGGATGCTACACAGAAGTCTTAAGAGCGATAATACTACAAATATTTGTGTTCATAAAATAAAACAGCGGAAGTACGTGAATTATGACATCTCACCCAATAGTTGCTTCCACACGTTGTTCAACTGATGCATCAGCAGGGAGATCAGGGTGGTACACAGCAAAAGTGAGAACTACTCCCAAGTGGTTTGATCCAAGCAAAAATGGGTTTGTTAACACAGCTTTGCCAGTAGTCCGGGCCCGTAAAATGTTTTCTCGGTCCTCCTATATTGGAAATAAATAGATTGCTTTCATCAAAGAGGAATCAAAGGGTCATAAACACCCCCAATGAATACAAAGAACAATCAAATAGAATTTACCATACCTCCCCGGACATCATGTCAATGCGTGCAAGGTAGGAAATTGTATCCTGAGAGAAAATCACTGGGGCGTATTCATCCTGCGGAGGTGCAGGTTCCCGCTGCATCGTATTCATAATCCATCCCTGCTGCCTTTCAAACATTTCCCTCTCATGATGGAATACACGCTGTGCGAATGCCACCCCATTGAGCAGCGGTCGCTCAAATGATGTCCTTGCAGTGTATTTGGCAAAAGTGTCCTGTAGTGGACATTATTTAGTAAGGCAAAATAAAACACTGAACAGCAATACGCTAGAAATTGCAAGAATCAGCAGAAGACATTTTGTTGATTTACCAAAAGTAACGATACAATGAATCAGATTGATCATTGTATCATTACTTTTGTATGCAAAAAACTAGCATGTCTTCGAATACCATGGGCCCATGACACTGTGCGCCTAAACTATTGGTAAATCGACAAAAGGCGAAAGAGCAACGAACTGTAAATGCAGGAAAGGACGGCTTTGAGAATCAATAATCTAAAGCAAAAGAAAAGAGAAAGGCAGAGAGCAACTTCTAACATAATTGATCCCTGCGACAGTGACCTTTCTCAGAATAAACTAAGGAATCAAAAGGTTGTCAAAAGAGCACGCCCCCAATGGTTGTCAAAGTAACTCCCAGATGGTTTTGCAACGAACACACTAACCACTCTATGGACAAACAATGTGCCACCAACCCAACAGTTCAGTTCAGCGACGTCTCTAAGCCTAAAAAAATCCCCCCTAACTGCCGCAGGAATGGACATTTTTCTTTCCACAAGACGATGAACAGCACCTGTCCCAGCCAACCACAGCAATCATGGCGTGCTAAACGACTAGTGCCGCAACGACTGTAAGCGTCACCAAACCACACAACGCATCTCTATCTCTCTCTCTCTCCCCACCCTTTTCCCCTTTTTTTCTGTTTGCTCCTTTAAAGAAAAAAAAAAAGGAGACAACCCGGAGAACAATATGTAGGATCTCGGTGGTCCGCCATTGCCAAACCAACTGTCAATTCATGGCGCGGCATTGCAATAGACAAGAGCAATGACGGAGAAGAGGGGGCGAATGGTTACGGACCTGGTCGATGGCTGAAGGGGATTTCTCGTAGTTGAAGGTGAAGATGAGAATGGCGATGGCGCGGACGTGGTTGACGGTGACCCCGAACTGCTCCTGCAGCATCCTGGCCCTCTCCTCGCACATGCTGACGAGGCGCTCCTCGGCGCGGTCCATGCTGTCCCGGCGCATGGTCCAGTGCGTCACCAAGGAGATGGCCACCGCCATGAGCACATACGCGACCGCGGCCAGCCTCCTCCACCTCCTCTTGGCCCTCGCCGCGGAGTACTTGCCCCCCATCCCTGCCTCTGCGCCCCCAAATCTACTGCCGCTCCTCCTCCTTCCCCCGCCCAATGCCCACCATATGCTCGCGGACACGCGCCGCGATAGCCGCCCACCCGGAACCTGAAGGCCCCGGGATCCCAATCACTAGCAGCAGCCCAGCAGCACTAGCAGCAGCAAGCGGCGCGGGAGAGTGGGAGAACTAGAAGGAAGGAAAGCCTGGAGGAGGCCTGGAGAAGAAGGGGGAAGTGCGGGGCGAGGCGTGGTGCGGGAGCTTCTCAAAAGAGGCGAAGCTTTCGCGAGTCCCCAGCGGCGACAGCTGCCTTAAAATAATTACGCCTACGACTAGCTGCTCGCGGGCATTAACTAATCCGGCCACGGTACCCGAGCTCTCCGCCCAGCTTTCCCTTTATTGCCTCCACTCCGCGGCCGCAGCAGAAGCAGCACGTCGATCCACTTCCACTCGCTCGGCGACGAGGCCGCCCGCCCGACGGCGAGGAGAAGGAATCCTCGCTTTCGGCAGCAGATATTCGAGACAGGCAGTCGTGGCGCGCCAGCAATTAAAACGCTCCTCCCATAACAGTGGAGGTACTACCGCTAATCAAGACTAATCACCCTCCGATAGTGGCAGTGGGCTAGTGGCCTTGGCCTAGGCTCAGCAAGCGCGGGCTCCTGCAGCGGCGGCGGTGGGCGGCGAGCGTGGCCCGTGGCCGTGGAGGGTGAGAGCCTGAGAGGACAGGGGGGGCGAACGGAGGAAGGAGGAGGAGGAAGCGAGGGCGTTTAAAGCCATGTGCACGCCGCGCGCGGAATTGCCGCATCTGCCCCTGCACGATGGCGTCGTTTGTTGTTTTTTCTGTCGCCGTGGGCCGCCAGGCCGGGGCCCGAACGGAACGCATTCGGGGTAGTTCGGGGAAACAGAGACGGTGCCACGTACGAGCAGGAGAGTACAGCAGCAGGGCCAGGGCGGCACGCATCTCATCTGTGGAGCGGAGAGCGGCGACCGGCGCGCCGCTCTCCATCCTCCGTGGACCCGGCGCATGGGCCCGCGGCCCCTGCGCACCACAGCGCCAGCGCACACCGCAGAGTCCACGTCAGCCGCTGAAGTTGAAACCTCGGTCAAACCCGTCCCTCTCCCACTCATCTGCTGCACTGTAGCAGCTAGCCATCGTCATCTATGAACAGGATCCAGGATGCCAGTTCGCCCAGTCTGGTGGCATCCTACCCAGAGATTCTGTAGTGTGATGATGATAAAAGAGAAACTCTAAATTCTTTAAAAGCATTACCAGTACTAGTGTACTACTGTAGGAGGAGTAATGACTTCAATTCGGACATGGAGAAATCCTCACATGCGTGTTATCCTTTTCTTCTTCTAATCTAAATAAAAAAACAAATAAATGGAGCATGATAAATTCAAGTAGCCGTAGCCCAGCAGGGCCCAGGTACATACAGCAGCGCCCAACCAGAAAATAACAAGGATATCCTTACGAAATCACGCGGCAATAGCAATGCATACTCCTAGCAGCGCCAGCGCCCAACGGATTGGTGCAACAGAGGAGAAGCAATTGCATTAGCCCAGTACGTACTCCCCGGGCGGAACGGACACGAACACGATTCTGGATTTCACGAAGCTGGTACGTACTCGTACTCGGTATTCCTCCTCTTCCTCGATCCATGCTCCTGCAGCAGTCCAGCTGCAACAATAACTGCTACTGCTGCTAGTGCTACCCCTAACTAACCCTAACCGCGCGTTGTTTGCATCGTCACATGATGCCAGTACGTACTGTGCCTCAGTGATCGGAACGTACGCGACGTCCCAAATGGACGAGCACAAGGCACAAGCGCCGGGAGTCAACCGTGTGTGCAGTGCAGTGTGCTGATTTCAACACGCCGGGTGGCGCAACTAGCGTTTCACCATCATATCCAGTCCACGGACCACGGCATGGACTCATCCGAAGCTTTATTTGCTATAATTGCTCCCTCTATTTTAAATTATAAATCACTTTAACAATGTTAGAGAGTTAATTTTTTTAAAAAATTTAACTAAAATTATAGAGAAAAATATAAAGATTTATGACATCAAATAGTTATATTATGAAAATATAACAAATGAAGAATCTAATGATACTTGGTACCATAAATACTATTATGTTATTGTGTAAAGTAGATTAAAGTTGAAAATTTTGACTCTCCAAGATTTTTGAAATGACTTATAATTTGAAATGGAGGGAGTAGTATATACTCATTAGTGGCTTCCAGTGCTGCTGATACCGATTATGCAAAGCTACTAAGCTACTCCATTCGGTCCAAATTAAATTATATAAGCTACTATTTTTACTTAAATGCATAACAAAATTGATGTAAAAAATTAAAACAACTTATAATTTAGAACACAGAGGATAGCTATTAGTTTGCGTTTGTTTACGGTGGTATCTACTTTGCTTGAGAAACTTACAAGATTGGGACTAGGATGAAATTGTCCTAAAGCCATGATGTTGGATTGTAGTCATCAAAGATGGAATCATTATGTAGGACAAATATTCATTAAAACAAAAACAGCTGCTTTTGTGCCCAAACTATTGTCTAAGGGCCAATTTGATCCTTGGGCTTTTAAAACTGACTACTTTAGCCCTGAAACGATGAATTTGCACACCAATCTCATCCATCCCTCTTCCTAGCTCACTCCATGGACAGTGGTACATGCAAAATGACATGTCTACCCCTCGCTCCCTTATTTACCTCGCATGCATCAAGGCTTATGTCGTTTCTTCCTTCTCGTCCTCATTGTCTCATTCCATGTTGCCACCGAGACGAGTCGTAAGAGGACAAACAACTCTGATTGATGCCATCATCAAAGATGTTCGTGAGCAAAGCTTTGGCATAGGGTGATACATGGCACGCAACACGAACAAATAAAAAAGGTTGAGGGTAGTGCAGTTAAGGTCGAGAATTCACACGCCAGGATGTGTCGAACCTATAGCAAACTCAACAATGGGGCTGGCAGTCATCTCGTACACCAAACTGGAAACGTGGGGCGAGTGGCGCTTGTCCGAGCTTGTGGCATTGAGACCCTCACTCTCGCGCTCCTCACCACTTTAGAGTTCATGATGCCCAGTAAGCGCGGTGGCTGAAGTAGGTTCAATGCGGCTACTGCTAGTGCTAGGGCGGAGGGGCGGTGCATTTTGCGTTATTGGAGTGGGTTGATGTTTGCGTTATTGGAGTGGGTTGATGTATGGTTATCAGGGATAGAGCTAGAATAACTTTGAAGGAGCATGTGTTTATCACACGGATGCATAGATTTCTGCAGTAAGTAATGCATATATGTCGTGGAACGAGTAACTCTTAGGAGACAAGGATGAGGGCCTATGCAACTACGGTCAATGGTGTTAACAACTTGATCTATCCTATTTAACTTGATACCCTAACCAAATAGATCTCTCTCGAACAAACATTGATTGTTTTTGGTCTACTCCTACACTAGGTTCTCTTCTCGCTTGGTACAACGGATCGGGTTCGGTTCGGTTTCAGGGATGATTTCTCACCCACGGTTTTCGGGTTTGGGGCCCCGAAACCTATCGGGTTCGGTTTCGGGTTTGGTTTTTCACCATGGATATCTGAAATAAATCATTTGAAATTTAAACTGTTTTATAATATACTAATAATAACTTATTTACTTGGATTATTAAATTTATTTTAAGTTGACCATGAAAATATCTTATTTTGTTGCCCCATGTTTATACATATGAATATGTATATTTGTCATGCATATGTTTATAGAAAGTCTGCATTGCTCTTACTATGTTTCTAATACAAAGTGGATTTTGGATATCCGCGGTTTTGATTTTGAGGATGGATTATCACAGAATCAGTGTGGTTTCGGGTTTGGGTTTTAGATGCCTAGAGACTCTTATATGAACCCGTACCATTATCATTACGAGTAATTCGTCTCGTGATGGTTGAAATTTAGTCAGAGGGTGGTGATCCACAGTACCTGAGGAGCATGATAAACAAATCGGGTGACATGAAAATACACCCAGGCCTGACACGCTGCCGCCCCTGCGGCGCTGCCATCCAGTGTTTAAAGATCCCCCTATTGCCGAGCAAGTACACTGTTTCTCCTACCCCGTACATGTAATAGTAATACTACTGTAGCCCAAACCACTTTTGTTCATATACAAGCCTTACGTACAGTATGAGTATGGTACGTTCTGTAAGCAGGTCGCTCCTTTTCTTTCTTTTTGATAACCTCCATTTGATTTCAGCTTCTCCCATGGCACCGGCGACCTGCTTTTGCATCTTGGACGCGAGCAGGCCGCTCAGCTCAGGGAGGGAGGCCTGGGTGGGTCATGATCAAAAAAGGGCCAGGGCCCAGGCCCCTGCGCATGCACCTGCAACCGATGCGTGTACAGTAGTAGTGTGTGTATGACCCAGACGGCGTGGGAGACGAGCTGTTTCGACACCTGCACCGGCGCAAAAGCTCCATCTCACCGCGCCCTGGCCCTGCTCCCAGCAGAAGAAAAGCCAGGGGCCAGCCGAGCCGGGAGTCGGGAGCCTGATCGACGACGCTCTGCTAGTAGGAGCCAGTGTGGAACTACTCTTTCCTGGGGTGCATACACTACTAGGAGCAGTAGCATCTAGCAGATGGTTTGTGCACTCCTGCGACATTCATTGCCGTGCCATAAACCGAACGCAGGGTGCTCGTACTCTCCCAACGTTATGGCATTGACCTCTGCTGAAGCTGAGCGAGGAACCGCGGAAGGACGTGCGTGCAGGATGAGGAGGGGCAATCCATTCCAGCCACACGCTGTACTGTACGTACTGTACTTGTCTAGGCAAGATTTCCTTCCCCACCACGCAGAGGCCACGCCGTGTAGAGAGAGATACAGTTGCTGCTGTCTGGCCTGGTGGCATGCACTGGCCGTGAGTGGTACCACTGAATCGTGGTCGTGGTCGAGCGCGCGCGAGTAGTAGAAGTAGTTGGGGACGTCGCGAGAGTTATTTCGCACTCGATCTTGTCTACTACTAGTGCTCCTACAGCGCGTCTGCATAGGCCCGGTGCGCACCACACGAACACAAGGGCGTTACAGTGGCGTCCAGTCGCCGCCTCGCCTCGGGGCTCGCCACGTTCGCAGCAGCCAGTACAAACTGTACAGTACTGTACGTCGTGAGATTACCCGGTCGGGAGGTGGCGGGTCACAAGCCGCTGCCCCTTTGGACGGACACAGACTGCAGGCTGCGTGCATTGACTCCAACCGTAGTCTGCACAGGCAGGGCCACAGCGGCGAGCGGTAGCAGCAGAGACGGACGGGACGGCATGCGGGCAGAGCGCAGAGCGCAGAGCGCGGCAGCAGGCGTCGCCTGCGCCCGTCAGCAGGCGTCGCATCGCTTCGCCGCTGCCGCTGTGCCGGCCATCGCCACCATGTCCGCAAAAAAAAAAAACCGGGTATCTTAACTTTCCCTGCCGAATAAGTCGGATAAAAGCACCCCGCCGAATGATATTTATAAAAAAAAACGTGATAAATACAAAATTAACGAGATGGCTAAACAGCGGCCCATAAAAGAATTACGAGATGGCTAAACAGCGGCCCGGGCAGGCCCCCTGAAGCCCGTGTGACGAGCGTCAGCAGACTCACGTTACGATGCCTTCCGTAGGTAGTTTTCCTTTTGTCTGTTTTTTTTTTCCTCTAACTGTTTTATATCATTTTCTGTTACGAGACACATTTCTTTTCCTTTTGTTTGCTTTTTTCTGGCAGTGCATATGTATGTACGGCATCATCATGTTACAAGTAGCTTTTTTTTTTCTGTGCAAGTTTGTACGTGAACAATTGGGAATGCGTTGTACACATGATGAGGTTGATTTATTTTTTTTCTTTACTTTCTTTTTCTTTTTCCACTATTAGGTGGGTTTTTCTTTCTTTCTTTATTAATTTTATTTTTTTATTTATTTTCAGTTTTTGTTGTATTGTTTTATTCCATGATTTAAAATTTTATTATTTCCTTTTATTTTATTTTGATTTATTATTCTTTCCTCTTATGTTTTTAGATGTATTATGACCTATTTTTATGAGATTTCTAGTGGTATTTTAGTCACTAATCTTCAATATTAATCGATCAATGGTGAATAGCGTTCCCGTGCTCTTTCATTCCATATGTTCTAGCAGCATTATCCTTTACCTAGGATGTAGTTGAGTTGAACACCTAGATTGAATAGATTCTTGCTAAGCTAAACACATGCAACTAGACCCACGAGACCTGCTCGTGCTAGGTCTGGTTTTTTTTCTTGTTTTTTTTCTATTTCTTTTTTCCTTTCTATTTTCTTTTTTGTATTTGTTATTTTTATTTTTCATTTTATTTTAATTTCCAATTTATCCTTCTTTAATTT
>JADLZL010007328.1:0-77061 GCA_015844335.1 Chrysopogon serrulatus
ACAAACTCATATCATAGATCATAGCATGATTCAAAATCATATAACATATCAAATATAGTATGATCATAGCAATAGGTGTAAGCACAACCAAGACACGGATAGATTGAACATGTTGGACAATATGGACAATAAGATTAGATCACGGGTATAATACCTGTTGTTAGATAGATGACAAAGATAATGGAAAGGTTCCCGAAGGCGAAGTCAAGATCCTCTAGGTCGCTGTCGCTATCTTCCATTAGCGGCGGTGGGAGAGCTCGAAGAAGCTGACGATGAAGATGACGCCGAGACATAGCGCCTCCTGTCCTCGATGGTAGACGAGCCGTGATGAAAATCGGGGAGCGATCACGCGAAGAGCGCTTCCCAAAAACCTTATTCGTCTTCTCCCGGTGCAGGATCGCAAAGAGGCGATGGTTCCGAGATCTGCTCACCCGATCGCTAGTGCACGCGAATGATCGGGTTGGAGACTCGGCGGACGGCGACACGATGGCGAGAAGAGGAAAATATTGATTTACTACTTTAGGATTTTCAAATTGAAACTCCTATTTGTAGTTTTTGGTGTGTCTTTTCCCATTAGGCTTGGCACATATATATATATATATATATATATATATATATATATATATATATATATATATATATATATATATATATGGAGAAAAATCCCCGCTTTCACATCAACTAGCAATATGGTACTATTGATGTTGTACCTTTCCACCTCTTCTCTTGGGTTTAAACAATAAAGCCCATTAGAGAATACAAATATTAGGTCTTTGAGATTTATTAGGAATTTCTAAATTATTATTGGGCCAAACCCATATACATAAATTTCTACAATCCCCTACCGGATCTCAAATACCTATTTAGAAATTTGCCTTTGTTCTCACTCTTGTTTGATATACCAGTGTTTCAGCAGAGACTGTTAAGTTGAACTTCCGCCTAGAATTTTAAGTTACACTTATCCACAACTTAAACAATGGACTATGCCTTGAATTGCAAGTTTTGTGCGAACAAGCTTTGCTCAAAGCCAAACTAGTACTTGGCTGCCAGTAGCCTTACTCCGTGGGTGGAGCTTATACGTCATACTCTTTGGTCTCTTCATGAGCTTACTAGAGATCACCCAAGTCTCATAGACTGCGACGTTATAACAGTCAAACTCATATAGGTATGCTCTTTCAAGAATGCTCTATAGGACAGCATCTTCGTTAATTAAAGCCAATAGAACATATTAAGGCATTCGCCAACCTACCATACAGTGCCTTATTGCATTAAGAGCATTGCATCTTTACATAGAGAGGGTTATAATTTATGCTGCTCGGTTTACCAATAGCTTGTTCTTCCCATGTCCTTAGTCACGGGATCTCCGATCAAAAAAAGGATGGGTTACTACTATGTAAACTCATATGGGTCTCATACCCATCTCCCTAGATGCAATTTCTATCACATTTCGTGATAGCCCTTTTGTAAAGGGATCTGCCAGTGTTTTTATCTGTCGTATATAAGATACGTTATTACTCGAGTTTCTCAACTTTTCGACGGTCTTCAAACGTCTTTTAACGTGTCTTGTTGATTTCGCATTATCCTTAGCACTATTTACTTTAGTGATCACTGTTTGATTATCACAGTTCATAAGGATAGCCGGTATTGGTTTTACAACCACCGGCAAGTCAGACAAGAGCTCACGCAGACCACTCGCCTCTGCAGATCTTTGTATCCAAAGCAAATAAGTTCTCGCTTCCATGGTTGATTTAGTCAAAATAGTCTGCATTTTACAAGACCTCCATGATACTTGTACCACCTCCAAGAGTAAAGACATACCCACTAGTGGCGTAGATTTGATCAATATCAGAAATCCAGTTCACATCATTATATCCCTCTAGCACAGCTGGGTGCCCGAAATAGTGAATTCCATAGCTCATTGTACCTTTAAAATAACACAAGACCCTTTCTAGTACATGCCAATGATCATCACCCGGGTTGGACATATACCTACTCAACTTGCTCAACTAGCTAGATACATGAGTGAACCAATAATTTGAGAATACTTCAATTGATCTTTGGTACACTTCTTATTCTTTCGCAATGTCACACTAGGATCATAAGGTGTTGAAGAAGGCTTTCTATCCATAAAGCCAAATCGGCTCAGGACCTTCTCAACATAGTGAGATTGCGATAAAGTAATCCCACTCTCTTCCTTAAACGACTTAATGTTTAGAATTACATTAGCTTTCTCCTAGATCTTTTCATATCAAAACTCTTTGACAGGAAAGACTTGACCTCATTTATAGCATCCATGTTTGTTCCAAATATTAGAATATCATCAACATATAAACATAGTATAACAGATTGGCCCCCACCATGTCGATAATATACACACCTATCAGCTTCATTAACAGCATAACCGGCACTAGTTAACGTAGTGTCAAACTTCTCATGCCATTGTTTAGGTGCTTGTTTCAACCTATACAGAGATTTTAATAATTTACACACCTTCTGCTCTTCATCTTTTACTACAAACCCATCAGACTGATCCATATAAATCTCCTCATCTAACTCTCCATTTAAGAAAGCTGTCTTCATGTCCATTTGATGAATGAGAAGACCATATGAGACAGCCAAAGAAAGTAGTACTCGAATAGTGGTTATTCTAGCAACAAGTGAATAAGTATCAAAGAAATCCTCGCCTTCCTTTTGGGTATAACCCTTAGCCACAAGCCTAGCCTTGTACTTATCAATAGTACCATCTGGCCTAAGCTTCTTCTTAAACACCCACTTACAACCAATTGATTTACAGTCAAAAGGTAGCTCAGACAACTCTCAACTTCCATTAGAAAGAATCGAGTCCATCTCACTATGTACTGCTTCTTTCCAATTATCTGCATCTGGAGATGCATATGCCTCCGTAATAGAAGTAGGAGTATCATCCACAAGCTACACAATGAAATCATCGCTAAAAGATTTTGCAATCCTTTGTCTCTTGTTCCTTACAGGAACTTCATTGTCATCCTCCTCTAAAACTTCTTTAAGTGGTTGCTCAAATGACTCAACGGGGAGACTCGATAGATATAAAAAATCAGGAGCCAATTCAGAGGAAAATTCAGCATTGCTACGCAT
The DNA here is from genome assembly GCA_015844335.1 of Chrysopogon serrulatus. Lineage (NCBI taxonomy): Eukaryota > Viridiplantae > Streptophyta > Magnoliopsida > Poales > Poaceae > Chrysopogon > Chrysopogon serrulatus. The sequence continues at coordinate 3,115 of JADLZL010007328.1, forward strand.
ATCTTTTAAAGAAAATATGTTCTCAAAAAATATAGATCACGAGATTCAAAAATTGTATCAACATGCATATCAGGAACTTTAGATTTTACTACTAAAAATCGATAGACAATGCTATTACGAGCATATCTTAGAAAGACACAGTCTACCGTCTTTGGTCCAAGCTTACGCTTCTTAGTAATTGGAACATTGACTTTCGCCAAGCATCCCCACGTGCGTAAGTATGAGTGTGATGATTTTCTTCCAACTCATATCTCGTATGGTGTTGTCTCTTTATTTCTGTTTGGAATTCTATTCAGAACATGACTCGCAGTCAATATAGCTTCCCCCCACCATGCCTTAGATAAACCAGCAGTGTCTAACATGGCGTTCACCAAGTCAGTCAGCGTGCGATTTTTTCTCTCGGTAACCCCGTTAGATTCGGGTGAATAGGGAGGAGTCCTCTCGTGAATAATACCATGTTCCGCACAAAACTCATCAAACATTATAGAAAAATATTCACCACCACGATCTGACCTTAGACGTTTAATCTTTCTTTCTAGTTGATTTTCAACCTCAGCCTTAAAGATTTTAAAGTAGTCTAACGCCTCATCTTTAGTTTTGAGCAAGTAAATATAGCAAAATCTAGAATCATCATCAATTAACGTCATGAAGTATCTCTTTTCACCTTTAGTCAACACACCATTCATCTCGCAGAGATCAGAATGTATGAGTTCTAGAGGTGCCAAGTGTCTCTGCTCCGCTGCCTTGTGAGGCTTTCGAGGTTGCTTAGATTGCACACAACTATGGCACTTTGAACCTTTGGCAATGGTAAAATCTGGAATTAACCGTAGGTTAGATAAATGTGACATTAAACCAAAATTCACATGACATAAACGAGAATGCCAAACACTAGAATTATCATTAATTGTGCCACAAATATGATTGATCGACTTATTACGTAAATGCGCTAAACTCGAGGCGGAACAAGCCTCCGCAATCATAGCCTTTACCAATAAATTGTCCATGCTTAGACATAACTACTTTATTGGACTCTAGTACTACTTTTTAAACCCATCTCTTAATAAAAGAGAAACGCTAACAAGATTTTTTGCGAATAGTAGGGACATCTTTGCACACGTTTTTCGGTTGCACGATCTTTCCCAAAGTAAACTTCAGATCTACCGTGCCAACACCACGAACAGAAGCATGTGACCCATTCCCCATTAGGACGGAGGAACCTTGGAGCCCCTAGTAAGAAGAAAACAAAGAGATGTCAGCACATACGTGAATATTAGCACCCGTATCAACCCACCAACTAGGTGATTGAAATCTTGAAAGTACAAGTAGGGAAAATTACCATACCCGTCATCGGCATTAGATGCGATCCACGAGATTGACCTTCTTCTTCTCTTTACGGTCAAAGACGCTTAGGACACTCCTTAGCAAAATGACCAAGATCACCACAAGTGAAACAAGGCATCTCAGACTTGTCTTTCTTTTTTTTAAGGCAGTAGTTTTGGCATTGAAAGTATGCTGTTCCCCTTTTCTTTGTTCTTGCCTTTGAAATTTCTCTGGACAAAGTGGGCGCTATGATTCTCCTCGTTCCCCTTCTCAGTATTGTCCTTTGCCCGAGCCTTTTCTTCAACATCAAGAGACTGAATCAGGTTTTTAACCGATATTTTCTGTCTCTTGTGTTTAAGACTTATGGCGAAGTTCCTCCATGGAGAAGGCAACTTTGCAATAATACAACCAGCCACAACTTCATCGGGTATAACATACTTAAGGAGTTCAAGTTTCTTAGCCAGGCGTTGTATCGCATGAGCTTGCTCGACTATAGATTTGTTAGCAACCATCTTATAGTCATGAAAGCTCTCCATGATGTACAGTTCTTTGCCTGCATCCGAAGCACCATAAGTAGTATTCAGATAATCCCACAGAGGCTTTGCATCTTTATAGTGCATCACAGCATCATAGATATGATCAGATAGCACGTTACGCACAGCTCTCACAAAGATATCATTGGCTCTGGAATCTACTCCGATCTTCATCAGAGAGATCTCCCTCAGGTAAACCATCTTTGACCCAGAAAACTTCCATGGCAATAAGCCAATCTGTGACCTTTACAGACCACCTCTTAAAGTGCGTACAAGAGAATTTCTCCGGCCTCAGCGCATCAACAAAACTAGCCATAAATACTGGAAAAGACCTATAATAAGGTTTTTAAATTGTTGAAATATTAGGCAATTTCTAGATTAATTCCATAAAATAAATCATGATGAACTGAACAACTAGATTAAGCATGTTAAACAAACTTACATGATACAAACTCATATCATAGATCATAGCATGATTCAAAATCATATAACATATCAAACATAGCATGATCATAGCAATAGGTGTAAGCACAACCAGTACACCAGATAGATTGAACATATTGGACAATATGAACAATAAGATTAGATCACGGGAGTAATATCTGCTGTTCGTAGATGACAGCGTGATGGAAAGGTTCCCGAATACGAAGTCAAGATCCTCCTGGTCGCTGTCGCTATCTTCAATTAGCGGTGGTGGGAGAGCTCGAAGAAGCTGACGATGAAGATGACGCCGAGACGTAGCGCCTCCTGTCCTCGATGGTAGACGAGCCGTGATGAAAATCAGGAGCAGTCGCGCGAAGAGCGCTTCCCCAAAACCTTATTCGTCTTCTCCCGGTGCAGGATCGCAAAGACGATGGTTCCGGAGACCTGCTCACCCGGTCGCTAGTGCACGCGAACGATCGGGTTGGAGACTCGGCGACGGCGGCACAGTAGCGAGAAGAGGAAAATATTGATTTACTACTTTAGGATTTTTAAATTGAAACTCCTATCTGTAGTTTTTGGTGTGTCTTTTCCCATGAGGCTTGGCACATATATATATGGAGAAAAATATATATATATTTCATATCAACTAGCAATATGGTACTATTGATGTTGTACCTTTCCACCTCTTCTCTTGGGTTTAAACAATAAAGCCCATTAGGGAACACAAATATTAGGTCTTTAAGATTTATTAGGAATTTTTGAATTATTATTGGGCCAAGCCCATATACATAAATTCCTACACTTTCGATTGACATGGATGTGAATGTGATATACTATACTGTATCATCTATCTGCCTGGCCTTGGTGGATCTGATCTGATGAGCCTCTGCCTTGCGATGAGAAATATCTCTGCGTTCTTCCTGCGAGTGCAAGGTGATGGCATTGCTTCGAGGAGGAGGATGAAATCACTGGCATGATGTCAGTCAAGCTGTTTACAGCTAGGGGAATTTAGGAGATCGTTTTTTTTTTTATTTTGGGGTCCTAAACTAGAAGACAGATACGGAGTAGTATATGCTCATCGTATATGGAGTAGGTTCAGGTAGCATATATTATATGCATGCAGCCGCTTTACAGCTGTGATGTTCTAGAACAGCGGCTGGGATCGGAATTACTTGAGCCCTTTTTTGAAAAAAAAAATCCACTTATGATTTTGGCAAATTATTATGTTAAGTATCGTAAACTTATAAGGTTATCAATAATATTTTTAAGACGAACCTCACTAAAATCAGAAAGACGTGGTCATTGGTTTAGCTGACTCTAATCACTGTTAATAATAATCGTAGTTCTATTCTGTTTTCTCAAAAATTGCCCACCTAATAAATCACTACAAAACAATGGTAACCGTAACTGCATCAAATTACCCTCTTATATGTTGAATCATAATCTAAATAGCATCCTTAATTTGCAACTAAATTATCCACTCATTATTATGATGGATAATTTATTATATGACCTCTTAAATTTGCATATGAATTACAACTCTACAATTACCACAAATTGAATGAATAAATACCCCTCTCAAATCTACATCTAGACTACCATTACTATTGTAAAAAAAAAATAACCCCAAATTGTGTCTCTATATGCTTCTAAATAAATTACCTACTTTATTACTGTTATAATATATAAAGTTACTTAACATATATATAGTGCCATCATGCAAATCAACTATACATTTATAGATCAGTGATAAAGTTTTTCTCTCAAACACGTAGGAGAGTTATTTATGATTATATTAAAATACACTATTGATAAATATGTTTTATAATTTTTATGCTTCAGGAATCATGTGAAATCCATTGCCTTAACGAATCATATATTACTAATGTCACTAAGACATTATCTACAATTATATTGATACACATGACAATACTTTATAAAAATTTTAAAAATTGGCAACTCAAACATGAAACTTAAAACGCATATCTGTTTGGGACTTTAAATGTCTTCAAAGAAATACTTGTCAACTACAAAGTTGTGGATCACATTGAGCACTATGGTTTTTTTTCTGTGTGTTTGGAACAACTACATGAGCGAGGTGGCGGCGATCGAGGCTAGGAGCATCTACCAGGCCAAGCACACATGTAAGGGCACGATCCAAACACAGCCTACATCTCTGATATAAACCATGTCAATTCTAGGTCTTTTGAAAATTTTAAAATTTGAATTTCTAAATATGACACTTGAAACAAAAAATCGATACACTAAAATTTTAAAATAAAAAACTTCCTAACTAAAGTTGTAGATCTTATTAACCTCTACAATTTTGATATAAATGGCCTCTTCATCCAACTTCAGATACAAAAGATGGAGATCTTAAAGCTTGTACCTTTGTTAACCAATTTACATACACGCTACAATTAAGAAGCCCACCTATTAATAATCAGTTTAGGACTTCTTACGTGAACCGTCTCTGAAAACTAATTAACAAAGGAAACACATTTAAGATATGTATCTTTGCTAATGGCCATTTTTAGAGGCAATCGCTCATAAGAATCCATTTAAAGAGGCAACTAGTTTTTTTTTTTTTTTACTTTCTCCGTATATAAATTGACTAATATGCTGCCTCTGAATATCACTAGATATTTTCTTAAGATAGTGATATTTTTTTTATTGTCTATATAAATAAAAGGGGCTATCTTGTAAAATTATTTTGATAGTAGTAGTGGTGGTAGTGTTGTTTAGTCAAGTTTCCTAGATGAAACATATCCACTTTAGTTTTGTGTCTACTGCCTTGGCAGGGGTGCTTTTGTGGATCGTCGGTATAAGGGCGTCCTTAATGACATACAAATAGCTAACTAGTTGAGCCTTAAAAATAATATTAGAAAACATTATGGTGAAGAGTTATTTAAACTATGAGAAGGTTATTTTTAGAGATTTTGCTAGACTAGCTATTTAGAAGTAACTAGCTATTTTGTCTCCCTCGTTGATAAACAGTATAATTCTTCTTAGACTCTTATTTAAAAATCATTGAGGATGCCCTAAGTATACAAGGTGTTGCTGTTGCCAAGACAAACACGGCTCGCCTTTCTACAGTTATCGAGCAGCAAATAAATAAATAGTTTTTGGCATGTTCAGGGCAAAGGGATAGCTATAATAAACAAAGTGAATAAAAGAGAGAAAACATCACGAGAAGACATGGACCGGAGCATCCTCGATAAATAAAAAAGAGAAAAGAAATCAAGAGAAGACGCGACGAAAGGAGTCGTAACAGTCGTCCTATCCGTTTCTAGCTCGCGGCAGCAGTATTGGCTTGATTCCCGACGACTTGACCCCCGGCATGCCGGCCGCCGTGCAGTCTGGAGCACGCACTGCACTGATCGATGCCAATAGGGGTTGCTTTGCCCCCCTGACAGTTGACACCACAGCACCCGGCAGTCCGGCCGGCACGCAGAAGTTAGCCGTATGTGCCCCGTCGGAATCCACAGGAGACTACCGCGACTCCGGCCAAGTCAGCTCGTGCTGCTGGGGATCAACTCTCGGTTTCATATTGGCAGAGCAGCAAGTAATAAGGAGAGGACGAAAATTTGCATCCCGAACATAAAAAAACTAGCCGGCACCTGTAGTTAACGAAGAGTAATGCACTTGTTAAGATCAAGTTTATAGAAATACTGCCTCAGTCAAAAAAGAATGTAATTATAGGTGCATCCTCAGTTAATAAAGTGTCAAAAAATTAACCAAATACGTGATAAAAATATTAATGTTATGACACCAAATAAGTATATTATAAAAAGATGTGCAATGATGAATCTAATGGTATCTATTTAGTATGAAATACTCCCTCTATCCCTTTTTAATTATCACCATGGATTTTCGTGTCATAAATTTGACTTAATTTGTAGAAAATAGGTGTAATATTTATATCTCCAAATAAATTTGTTAAAAGACTAGATCCAAAAATCTTTCCGATAATACTAATTATGATACTAATTGATGATATTTAGTATTTATTAAAATTGCCGGTATTTGTTTCTTGGGAAGCGCAAACGACAATTAAAAAGGGACGGAGGGAGTATATCATTAGTTTTTATATAAATTTAGTTAAACTTGACATGCAGTGATATGTGCCGTGCGAATTTGGCCAATGTAGTTCATGCAGTGGTGCAGACTAGGTGGTGTCGAAGAGAAATGCTACTTGTGGTCTCCTAGGGCTAATTGGTGGGAGATTAGCTCGAGACGAGGCGAAGGGAATTGTTGTGTAAGTGGTGGCAAGCTGAAGGGGAGTAGAGAGCCAAGGGAGCAAGCACATGTGGCAAGGATGGCGTTTGGAGGGGGCAAATGCAAGAGTCGAAAGATGAGAGAGAGAGAGAGAGAGAGAGAGAGAGAGAGAGATGTCACAATCACTGTTGCCTCTAATCCGGTTGATCTTATGCTATTGTTGTTAACTTCCATAGCCGATCACCATCTAGGTCGGGTTGGTCTTTTTTTTCTTAGTTCTCACGTACCCCTATCCTCACTTAGCTTGTGCGTCCATGCACATATAAGCCATAGGAGAAGGCTGGATATGAAATGTGATAGGAGATCGATTGTAGCTGTTATATTTCCTATTTAAGGGATAAAGAAGAGTATAAGAAATTTTGTGGAGATGCTCTATGAATTTTAAGAACAAAATAACAATTATACATTAATAGGCACATAATTTGGAGTCACTCTATAATTATCTATCATTTATCAATCAATTTCTTTAATAATCACATGGATGATTATATTAGGAAATAAAGTCAGGTTACATGTGTATTTTGTATTCTCTTTTAGTTTGTCTTGAGATCTCCTACGACAAGGAAAGCGCGTATATATATTTGCATATCCATCAGTGATAGTGGTATCTTGTCGTTCTATCTTCGCTGATATTTTGCTTGTTGTTTGTTCTCCGACCTCCGTCTTCTCTAGTTCCCTCTTGGCATGAGACTCCCCAGTCCCAAGGAAATTCCTGCTTGCAGTACTAGATATATATTGGTGGAATACACATATACACCGCCCATGTCATCAACAATAAGTATCCGTTCCTAGATTTCTTTGTTTCTTTTGGAGTTGGCCTTTAAGTAAGATCATTCTCAAAGAAAGTATATATGCATGTCCCTTTTGTGCGTGGCTAGCTAGTGATGATCATGCTCAAAATGGATAAGAGCACGATTTGGAATCCGGCTTTCCGGAATTGAACTTGTTTCTGCAAAATGGCCGGCAAGGGCGTCATGTTGCTCCTCGATACATGCATGTATGAGAAGGACCACGCATGCATGGGACACAACAACAACAACAACAACACATCAACAGCACACGCAACTCAATATACCAGTGGGCTGGTTTCCGTATCCCATCATCATCATGATGGCCACATACTCACATGGACTTGTGAGGTGCGTATCCAGCGCATTCCGCCCAATGCAGATAGTGGAGGATGCATGCTCTTGTTCCTGTCTTCAACTTTGCCTTGTCAATAGACATGTTTCAGGCTAGTTTCTCTGAGATGCTCATAAAGATAAAGTGTCATTACGGTGTCAACAGTTCTTGTAAAAGTCTCTTCTACTTAATATAAAAAATGCACAAACATTTTGTATATTCGAGAAAAAAAAAACCAAGTTTCTAGCAAACAATATTCATGGCATTTATAGCTCCAAATCAATTTACTATGAGAATACATTTCGTAATTAATCTAATGGTTTATTTAATCTTAAACTCTTATAAAGCTAAACTCCATTAGCTATTTCTCTCAATATGCAAGCTATCCGCATCATCATTCCACTATTAGATGTATTTATGGTTAACTAGTATTTACAATTATGATCAAGACACATCATGCATTTAGTTGTCCACATCAGCGTGCCACGTCATCCTTTAATTTGTACTTATAAATGTTTATCTCTTTATATAAATAATTTTATTCTAAATTATCAGAAATTTCCATAGCAACGCGTGGAGTATTCACCTAGTATTATAAATATTGATACTTTTTATCTATAAATTTATGCATTATAACATGTTGTATTGTTTCTTGAACGGTGGGAGTATTTCCTATAAAATTTATAGGCAAACAGTACGGCCCGTTTCAGGAATGCAGTTTTCCTGCACTTGTACGACGTATCTGACTAGCGGCAAACTTCTGGTATACCATGGCCTACATATGACGAAGATGCATGCTGCCGATTCCTAGCCGCTCTTCTAGAAGAGTATCAGTATTGACGTACGCAACAAAGCGCCTGCACGCGTGCGATCTGAATGAAGAAGATACACACACACATCTTCAGATGAAATTGTTGGGCTCCCGCTCCTCCAAGAATTCTTCTCGATCGATCAGATGCCATCATGCATCTTGCACATGCAGGGCGCATAGTACGTAGGAGTAGATATTTCGCAGATGCAGGAGCTTCCTCATACCTCACTCATCATCATCAATCCTTACCATTCCATGACATCAGGGCCGGGAGAGGCAACAAGATGGTGGATTGGTGGTGCGCTGCATACTGTATGATGCCTGGGCCACGGCCTTCTAGAAGCCATCGTAGCAACAGTACGCCTGCCACTGCCACAGCTCGTGGCCTAGCACTAGCAGAACCGAACAGGCCAGTTTTGGGCCGAGCCAACTGTTTTTTTTTTTTTTTTTTTTTCTCGCTGCTTTTGATACTATAGGCTACTAGCACTAACAAGCTAAGGCAAAGCATTTTGTGAAAAGGCAACGCGGACGGATCAAATTAAGATGATATATACTCTCGCGAATAATTATAGCCGAAGCATATCAGATATTCGAACTAATCCCTTTCCCCAACTTTAGCGGCTTAATTACATATTTACACAAGAACCATATTCCTTCACCACCTAATTCACTACGACTGCTTCCAATTGGTCCAAAGAAATAAATTACAAAAAAGAGAAGAGATCAGTTTATTGATTCTCTGATATGGTTGCTGATGATCTGACAAGTGACCACACCACGGAATGTTGAGAGTACGTTCAGACGATGGTGCAGGCGTTGGGGTTCTCCTCGCTGAAGATGGTGGTGAGGCGGCCGTTGGCGTCGGTGGCGATGCTGTAGATGCCCTCGCGCACCGGCGTCGGGTAGTACCACCGGTACTCGCTGGAGAAGTACTCGGGCCGCCTCGGCGTGCCCACCGTCTCCCACCGCGGCAGCGGCGACGGCGCGTATCGGCCGTACCCGTACGCGTACTCGTGGCTGTGGTGGCCGCCGTGCCCGCCGTGCGCCGGGGGCGCCGGGGAGTAGGACGACTGATTCGCCGGCGGGCCGTGATGGTAGGCGCTGCCGGTACTGGCGCCGCCTGCCGCTGTGGCGGTGCCGTGCGGCGCCGCGCCCGCGCCTGCGCCCGCGGGCACCGGCCCGGAAGGCGTGAACCGGACCTGCTTCTTCTTCTTCTTCTTGGGCTTGCGTGCTGGCATGCCGCCGGCGCGTTGAGCTTGAGCCGGGGCGCCCGCCGGTGCAAACGTGCTCGGCAGGGCCATGGTCGTCGTCGTTGCGTGCGCTCGCGGTGGATGTGGATCCTGATGGTCGGCGTGGGCGTGGGCGTTGGTGGGGTGGTGGTGGTTGGTTGTGGCCAAGGTGACGGTGCGCGCAGCTGTTGGGCGCACGTAGCATGTCTGCGCGGGAGCGTACGCCATGGAGTAGTCCATTCCCATCCTCTCGTCGTACCTCATGCGCCCTTCTCTTCCTGCTAGGAGACACCGCGGATAAAATATATGATCGATGAACTTGAATCAATCATGCAAGCAGGAACATGTGTTTTCCCAAAAAAAGAAAGAAGAAAGAAGCAAAGAAAGAAAGAGCAATTTTCCGGTGCGTTTATTTGTATTTGTTCTTTCTTGTTGTGTGTATAGTTCCTGATGATGATTCCTCCAAAACAAAAGTGCAGAAGTCCACCGAACAAGTTTCTATGTAGGAAATTTGCACGAAGATAAATACGGCGTACCGTTGCGTTTGATGATAAATCTTGAGATCATCCTGCCCAAGGGAGCGCAGGATGAGCAGCCCATCTCCATCTCCCTCGCCGCCAACTCCTTCTCCCTCGCCCGCACATCTGCATGATATACCATCTGTGGATACATGTCTAGCTAGCTAGGTCTCACCTGTCTGAACTCTCAAGTCAACGACTACTACAGCATCTAATCAGACATCTCGTTGATCATATCAACACCTCACCACCATGCATGGTATGTCACTGACGCAGACCACCAGCGAAACCAGTGATCTTTTAAGCAAGGACGGCAGTCTTGGAAAGCTAGCTAAGGTTGGATGGGTTGAAGCAACTAGCGAGCGAGCTAGTGAGAATCGAATAACAATGGTCTACTGCTGGTCTCCTACTGGGCTCCTTCCTGAATGGTTCTTAGTTGTGGGCTAGGACTAGGATAATCTAGATATGCAATGCAATGTATTGCGATTGTTGCGTCCATGGGATTGGATTATGGGAGTGACAGACGACGGACAGAAGGAGCATCTCAGCTACCAAAAAACGTAAAGCGCGCGTGGTCCTTAGCTTGTTTTTATTTGGTGTGTGTACGCAGGGCAGGGCCGGGTTTCATGATGAGCAGACGGCAGATTGGTGAGAGAGCGAGTGAGCAAGTGAGTGAGTGGAGTCAGAATATATGCGGCGGGAGAAACTTCAATTCTACTTGAAAAGCGCCTTTGCATGGGATGCTTGTTAAAAAAAGGATGCAGCTGCTCTGTTCGGCTGTTCGGGTCCTGGAAAGTCTCCTGGTCCGCGTTGTTGATAATTCACATACCAGTTTTTTTTTTTTTTTTATTTCACACTTAGAATGTTCTTACTTTCACGTTTTACCAATCACACTACATGATACCCACTCATCTTTATATAGTCTAATGCATTACCAGATTGGAGAAATAATTATCCGGAAAAAAATTGTTTGACGCGTGTCTAGCTTTGAGTCCGAGGGAGAGGAAATAAATAGTCAAAAATTCTTACAGCCCCGTTTGGATGTAGATATTTAGGGCTCAGAATTGATATTGGCATTGGCTAACTCCGAATACAGCTGTTTGGATGGTTTGGAATTGGAAATTGGTATTCATCCTCAATGCCAACCGGTATTCACCAAGCCTGTTCTCCCTCATCTCCAATACGAAGCTCTCCCCCTCTGTATTGGCTGGAATTGACCTTATCCTCAAGATACTTCCATGGAAGCAAAGCTTCCGCACGCTGCCCCGAGCTCAGCTTCCCCGGCGAGGTCTGGCAGGAGCTTCCCTCGCAGCTTCCCTCGCACCTCCCCTTCTTCTTCCCCATGGCCGGCCTTCCTCTTCTCCAAGGCCGGTGACTCGAGCTCCTCTTCCTAGCCCCATGGCCAGCGGCGCGACCTCCTCTTCCTCTTCCCCAACGCCGGCGGCACGACCTCTGCGTCCCCCAGCACCATGGCTAGCAGCGCGAGCTCCTCTTCCTCTTCCCCATGACTGGAGGTGCAAGCTCCTCTTCTGCTCCCCAATCTTGCAACGCTCTGCGTGCTGGCACACCTCCCTCCGCTCGCTTGCATGGCAGCCACTCCGCCTGCGTGCCCGGGTCATCGTGCTTGCGGTGTGGAAGAAGACAGTGAAATCCACGATGTGTACATCCAAACCGAAATTGGCATTGGATGTGTCACTCGATTCTAAATAGCAAATTCAGTGACATCCAAACAACAGATTTGGTATTTAATCCGTTTCCAACACTGATCTGATTTGGTATTGGTGCCCAATACAATTCCAGTAGCTCAATATCTACATCCAAACAGACCCTTATTGTATTTGAGAATTGTGCAATCTTTTTAGTCAATACTTTCTTCTAGATGTATTCTTAAATTCCTTCGAATGTATTCTTAAATTCCTTCGAGTTTACACCCTTTTTGCAAGTGTTTTTCAATACATATAACCTATTACTGCTGGTTTTCAGACCCAGCAATTTAATAGTTATGCTTTGTAGTTTGGAATTTTGACTAGATCTTGTCAAAACGGCGTGCTTTTATGACCAAACGGAGTATAGAATAGGACATGAGCATCCTATTTTGGTTTTAGTGATAATCAGCGCAATGGTAGACCGTTATATTTCAAAATGTGTGTTCCGTGGTCATGCAGGACATGGTGCTACAATTCTTTAATAAAGTCCTTTGAGTTTACATGTTTTAGCATGTATAATTTTTTTTCTCGGACACACAAAAGATTTACAGATTTTTATATTAAGTGACAAGTTTGATTACAGCACGTCGAAGAGACACTCTAAGCTAGGGTGAGAGATTTGGAGATAAATAATGACCCTTCCTAGAGAAGAATAAACAAAGCTAGGCTACTACTCACCGAAGAAGGCAACCTAATTTCTTTGTGCCTGCCTAGACCCACTGCTCTACTTCACTCCTGGGTGGTTGCACAGTAAAAGCATCTTGCATTGCGCTCCTTCCATATCTCCCAAGCGACCAACGCAAAGATTGTGTTGGCACCTTTTCTGTGGATACCTGTTCACTGTGATCGCCAAGTCTCCCACCAGGTAATGATGCTATTCTGGGCCTGAGTCTGCCCAAGGGCCAGCCGGATCGGATGCACCACCACACTTGTCTTGAATAGGAGCAGGAGAGTACAATGGATTCCGGTTGCTGCTCGCAGAGGAAACAACGGTCGTTGGCCTCCAGTCCATGCCGGCGTCGGCTCGGTCGGCCGTCCAATGCTTCCGTCTGAAGGCCAACCACAAGAACAGCTTGACGAGTGCCCATGTTTCCCAGAGTAGCGAGCGTTTCCCAGCGTAGGGAGCAGCCATGAACTTGGTGTGACTGTGACCCCCACGTTCAGTGCGTCTACATATATAACTTACTGGTTTTAAAACTAAGCAATTTAAAAGTTATGCTTTGCTGTCATGAAGTTTAACTAATTCTTGTCTGAACGGCATGCTTAATTTTATTATGACCAGATGTAGCATACAATAAGATCTGAGCACCCTATTGTGGTATTAGTGACAATAATGATAACTCAATCACTCGGACTAACATGTGTACTAATACCAGGTATAAGGAATGTCCTAATTGCCTATAATGGCATATGCAATGTCCTTCTGATTTTCCTACTTCTAATGAGAATTTTCATGTGCTATGACTAATGGTAGTGTTTTAGTGCTATTAAAAAACACTAGAAAAATTTTTTCCCCATTTTGATAAGATGTGTTTAATCCAATTTTAGTCACGGAAAACCAAGCCAAACAATGCATGGATGGCGACCATATTTGCCAAGTCACACGACCTATATATGCCAAGTTAAACTAAGTGGCCGAGTATGTTTTCGCCAGTCCTGCCAATATGTAAGTTCGGCCATATTTCAGCCTCTATCCTCATTACAGTTGATGACAAGATAAACCTCATGTTTTCTTTAGTAACAATTTTTATGGAGAGGTGGACCTTGGGCTAGCACGATATGTGCCATGGGAAATGGTTGGGCCTCGTCCATAGCTCGTCTGGTGGCACGGCAAGGCAAGATTATTAGGGCATGAAAGGACAAGTAGTTTGACAGTTATAGGGGGCTCTCTTCTTCGTTGACTGCCTTTTATTCTTTCTCTTTCTTTTCTGCTGTTCTTTTCCCCACCTTTACTTCCAATAGAGTTTCTAAACAACAGTGAGACGAAGTCCCAAAAATCTCACCCTAAATCCACGCCTGAGATCTTTCATAAAGGACTCCACGAAGACTCATGTAGTGTTGTGGCTCTGGTATCGTTAGGGTCGTTGTAGCCAACAGCATGGTGTTGAGTGTGTCGCCAAAGGGAAGGGAGGCTCTCGCTCTGGGTCATTCATTTTTCATCTTAGAGGCACCTTTACAAATGGCTCGGCCACTGGTAACGGTGCATTGTCGTGATGGTTATTTGCTGTTGTTTTCCATCGTAATTTATCCTTTTAAGAGTGAATTGTTGTAGATTACTTCTTTATTAAGATCTCGTTTGGCCAAGCTCCTTCTCAAATGGTCCCTTGGAAGAGCCAAAGTATTTGTGGAGGAGTCACTTTTTTTTAGCTCCAAGACCTCTATTGTTCTCTAGATACTGCCAAAGTATTTGTGGATGAAGCACTTTTTTTTTTGGCTCCGAGACCTCTATTGTTCTCTAGATACTACTCCGCAAAAACTGTCGCAAGAGTTAGAGCATTGTCACAGAGACCCTAATATTGTACGTATGGTCACATTTCAAAAGGAAATAGATTCACCCCAAACTAATAATTAAATTAATTAAATGTCCACGACTTTGCACATGCACATATAAGAATCAAGAAAATGGAGTTTTAGGTACCACCAAGAGACCTAGGTGATTAGAGATACTCGTTTCATATTAAGGGAGCATTATTTTTCAGTGGCATTACTTCTATCCCTAGAACTTGTAACTCCGTCGGACATGAATTAGCAAAGTTGGCTATAAGTTGAGACCCAAGTGAACTCTATGTTTGGGTACACCCCCTCCTAGAATTTGTAAATGCTCTAGTTGCTCGCGATTTAGTCGAGCCAATGGTAATGGAAAGACCATAGAGCCAACCTTTGATTAAAAAAAAGAAGAAGAGAGAGACCTATAGGTCCACGCATGCTCGGAAATGATTCTCAAGGAAATGGAGCTGCAGGTACCACTATACCACCAAGAGACCGAGGTCCCTGCAAGCACCCACTTGCCAGACATCACGCACATAGCTTGTCTCTAGGGATATATGCGAGCCACCTTCCGAGCAAACCACAACAAATTTAAAGGAGCAAACCATTGTCTATATGTTGATGCAAGCTAGCATTAAGGCCTGTTTTGTTCGCGCCAAAGTTTGCCACACTCCTTAGACGAAATATGGCTGAGTTTGGTAATAAAATAAGTCTATAACATAAAAGACAAGATCTCAAGAAAGTATGCCACTATAGTTACCATACATAATAAACCAAACACATATCTTAAAAAACTATGGCACGTCTAACGTGTGACCTAGTAAGTTATGGTCCTGAAACAAGCACGCTCTTAGCTTTTGATTTATTATTTCTTTTGCGAGGGACGGTCTGGTTCCAGATCTTGAATATACACGTACTCGTACGTTGCTACGACGGCGAGACGGGACAGTGATGCAAATCGGCATGGAAATGGGCTAACACGGTCATACATGATTCATCACGCCTGGCCAGATCCAGAACCACCCGTGCCCTTCACAGCCTCATAGACTGCCGAAAAATCCTGGTCCCCCAACCCCAGGCTCCTCGCCTTCTTGAACGCCTGCAATTCCATGGTGGTGTCAATGTCTTTTTTCACTCAAGATCCTGTGTTTTCCAAGGTATAGGAAAGTTCGGTAGGAGAGTATGGCGCACCTCATTGGCAGCTGCTGAGACAGGCATGGCGACGGCGTTCTCATCGCCCAAAGCAAGAGCTAACCTCATATCCTTCTGCTGATGTTTCAGAGGAAACGCAGGGTTGTAGCTGCCTTGCAGCATTGTAGGCCCCTTCAGCTTGAACATTGAGTTTGCGATGGCACCAAGGTCCTGTTTCAAGTCAAAGAGTACTGATCTAGTTATTCAACGGTGGTGACAAAGGTGTAGCCACAGGCATACAGAAATCTCAAAAGCATCGAGTGTCATACCAGTACATCGAGAAGTGTTTGGGGGCTCAACCCACTTTTGTCGGCCAAACAGAGTCCCTCGGACAAAGCATTCATCATACTGCAGCAACAAACAAATGTCACTGAAAGAGTGAATAGTTGTTGTCCATGAATTTACAGCTCTAAATGCAAAGAGATGCTAAAATGTGCTAACAGAAAGGGATTGTGATCTGTGGAGTATGCAATGACCATCGATATCTAACAGAAAATCACATCGGAGGGGCAAGGACCATAAACTCATACACAAAATCAGGAGGCAATTTTAAATTCCAAATAAAATGGTTTATGTGTTTGCAGCAAAGAAAATTATGCTCAGAGGGATACGATACTCAGCATAGGCTCAGACTTGTAGCAGGAAAAAACTCTATTGTGCCACTAAGTCAGAATCTATTAAGTAGAGAGAAGGATAAGCTTGCTTTCAAAAAAAAAAAACTTTAAGGTGTCTCCTCCCAGACATAACAATGTTGTATGTTCTTTCACAAAAGAAATAAAATATTGCTTCCAAAACATTATCAGTAGAAATCAGGATTCAGGAGTCATGTCTCCAACTGATCCTTAACACAATACTAGATTATATAGATCGAGATGGCAAATGGAATCATTTTGGTTTATGTACCCCAAATTCTAAATTCAAATTACTCTGTCCTTCTGCAGTTGTCTTCCTATAATTAGTGTAGTCCACTTTAATAACTTCAACAACAAACATAAATAAAAGCATTAAGATTTGTCTCACACAATGGTACTAGTGTATTCATAATCAAAAGTACTTTGATGTCCATATCAGTGCTTTCTGAGAAGCGTTACGGAGACCATATCAATGTCCAAAATAAAAAAATAATAATAAATAGCAAGCAATGGAGAAATATTAGTCACCTTCCCATGATCATGTTGACCACAAGCTTCATCTTTGCCCCATTTCCAATCTCTCCCAGAAAGAATGACTTCTTCCCCAGTACATCAAATGCAGGAACCATACCATCATACAATGACTGAAATGTTAAAAATAGAATCCAATGAGCAAACAAGAAACTGTGGGGCTATGGTTATGCCATATATGGTGTTATCCTATGGCAGAGTATTACAAGTGCCAATTTGTACCTGATAACTGATGGGTTAAAAGTATTATACAGTAGTTAGTTTCCTTATTTAAAAATCATGTTGAGATCTTTGAGCTTTTTAAGTTGTTGTGTCCAATATCTCTACTATCTATAAACAGAAAGTTCTGTGGTTTTCTGGCAACTACTACTTGCTGTACCATAATCTACATTTAATTCATTTAACTGTTAAAATCCAAGTAAACACAAGACAAGGAAGAACCCTTATTTAAGAAAAAAAAAAAAACCTTTTACACAATAAACGAAAATCATGATCAATAGACCCACAGTTGAACCAACAGCATATATATTCTAAAAGAACTATAAGGGAAGCAAAATGTGGATAATTTAATTATTTCCAAGGAAAAATGATACAGCTATATGAGAGAGCTTTTGTGATTTGTTAAGTACCATAAACACAACTAGTTTGTACTTTGTAGATGTATATGATCATCATCTTTCAGAGCACACTGAATTACCTGGTCTCCCGCAGCAAGAATGACCAACTGACCATCTTCAGCTGGTTTCTTGCTCCCTGAAACTGGAGCTTCAAGGAAAGCTCCCCCTTTTTGTTTAACTGCCTGCAATAATATGTATGATACAAGAAGGACCATATGTAAGCAAACTTTGGTAGATACACAGATAAAAAATAATTAACACAGTAATTTTGTGATAGATAGGGACATATAGGGGATGGCGGACATGGAGTCATAAGTCTGCTAATTTGAAGTGTTACCGTCCAGAAATAGAAATTTCAATATAGAATTTGTTATTCGTCTCACATACATCAGATATTCATATGCATGCAGTGTGCTGTCACAATTGTGCCCACATGATCAAATGGGATTACCTGAATGCAAATTCTTGATTAAATTGATTTGTTATGACATGATAGTGATATGCCAGACTTAGTGGTTGCAAGCACAATGAAAAATAAATATAAATCTTATGTTTCCTATTATCTGTAGAGCTTCATCAGCATGTCACAACTCCTTCCGTTAGTTGTGGATGCTAAGCCTCAGTGTTCTTCCTTACAAATAAGTTAAGCTCCATTTATTGCCAACGTAGCTTCCATGTAAAGGTACAGAACATGCACAAACTTCCCAGTTCCCACCATGATCGCCATGCCTTGGGTGCCAGTTTATACAACAACAACAACAACAACAACAGATCCTTTTATCCCAAGCAAGTTGGGGTAGGCTAGAGATGAAACCCAAGATCGGAAACTGGAAGACACAAAGGGGGCACACGACGGAAAGAGGTCACGGTTCAGGCACGTTGATTGCCGATCTCCAAGCTCTGTCCAAAAAAAAACTAAATCCTTGGAGATATTCCACTCCTTAAGGTCTCTCTTGCCTCGTCCCAAGTCGGTTTAGGGTCGGCCTCTACCGCTCCACGTTCAGAACACTACCGGGCGCCTCGGGAGGCCTCATTTGGACATGTCCAAACCACCTCAATCGGTGTTGAATTAATTTCTCCTCCATTGGTGCCACCCCAACCCTATCCCGAATATCGTTCGAATTCTATGTGCCCTTAAAACCAACGCAACATACGCATCTACGCCACACTCCTTTGGACATGTCGCCTTTTTGTGGGCCAACACTTTATCTTCGAAGCCGTCCTATAGAATTTACCCTTCAGCTTCGAGGCACCCTTTTATTGAACATTTATTCTGTGCTCGACGTCTTCATCTATGTCGCCATCCTTTTGTAGCATCGATCCTAAATACCGAAAAGTATCCTTCTTGGCCACCACTTGCCCATCTAGGCTAACGTCTCCCTCCTCGTGCCTAGTCGCGCTGAAATCGCACCTCATATATCAGGTAAAAATTATTTGACTACATTGTATCTATGATTGCACTCAGTAAAATTTTCCTATAATGCTATATAGCATAATTATATGGCATTTCAGCCATTTATGGAAAGTATCTTTCTTTCTGTTAGCATACAAGAATACACACCAATGAATGATACATCAACATTTTTGTTCTCTTCTACTCCATTTATGAACATATAAGAACAGCTTGCAAAATTGACTAGCTATGTAATGCTGTTCGTACTAGTTTTTGTTCATGGTAATCTAGGATATCCTTTGACTTGTTTTGGAACATTTTCTTATTGCTCTTCATGCTTTATAATCAATCAGTCATTTGTTTTGACTCTGACTTAGTGGTGACAGATATATTTTTTGACACAAAAAACAGCACCCCACTGTTAGGATTTTAACATACAACAGAAACAAAATAAAAAGGAATAGGAACAATAAAGGAAACAGGAGGCCTCAAGTAGGCTGGACCAAACCATGTACAAAGCTCTATCCAAGAAAGGAAGGAAGTGCGGTTGTTTTCAGAGATCATGTGAGCTTGTAGGCGAGCTTTATCAATAGTGTTCCTTGATGACAAACCTAGTTATACAATCCATGTGTCATATCAAATATTTTATCTTTAATTAATTTCCTATTTTCCTCTAGAAAATATTATATTCCCAATCAATAGTTCAATACAATCAAAAGATTTAATATACCTGAAATACTCCCTTTGATTCCAAATGTAATTCGTTTTAGACTTGTACATAAGGATTAAGAAAATGGTTCAAATGGCCTTAACGCCCTTCATTTATTATGTATTGGTGGTTAGAGATGCATAGAGGTTCTAAAAAGACATAAGAGGTGGCAATGAAGAAAAAAAGGTTTAAATATGCATAAAAGTTCTAAAACGACCTCCGCTTGGAGAAAAGTAGAGAAGGCTAAAATGACTTACATTCGGGATCAGGAGGAGTATAAATCTAGAAATCTCAAGATGAGTTTCTTTATCTCGAGTTGAGGCTTACCCTGAGCTCTGCATTTGGGCAGAAATTCATTGAAAATCACTAAAATTTGGTCGTACCGCTGGGGTCCGATACAAGCCCATACCGGTCTTTTAATCCCGGCCTGTTTTAAAGAGAAAAACTGGGGCCCAACGGAGTCCATATGGCCCATATATCCATTCTCAAGCATATCCATTCGTGGGATGCGTGCCACAAGTTTCTTGATTTATAGAAAACACGTACAATATTTATATCTCAAATAATTTTGTTAAAAAACTAGATCCAAAGGATGATATTAATTATGATACTAATCGATGATATTTATTATTTATTAAAATTACCGGCATTTGTGTTTTGGGAAGCGAAGCGACAAATAAAAAGGGACGGAGGGAGTATAATCTGGGATGAAACCCTAGCTTACAGCAATTTTTTTCTCTCTTGAACCAAAGCCTAACTGCGACCCTACTTTTCTCTGCTCTTTGCTCTGCTCCAATGGAAAGGGTGCTCTGGTTGTTGGTCCCGTGATAGAGCTGCTCAGATTAGGAGCCAATGCACTGGCCACTGGGCAGCTACAAGTCCAGGCTGGAGTGACTGGTGGCTGCTGGTCGAGGCTGACTAACTGCAGATGGCGACTGTGGACGCGCTGGCAAGGTAATGCACTGCTACTACACTGTAATACGAACGATGTTGTGGTTGATTGAGAACTCTTAACAAAAAAGAATGGAAATTTGAGTCAGACTACTGAGTCCCAAAACTTTGCTGATTTTTGATAAAATATTTTGGATTTTCTCGCCCAAACTTCGCCCAGATTTCGGATGCATGTTTGAATCAGTTTAAAGTTTGTTGTATCAAAAAAATCCCAAAAATCGCCAAAAATCATGAAATTCAGTCCTATCGCTGGGCCCGATATTTTTCCAAGAAATGGTAGCCTAAACCCTGGTCCCAGGGCTTACGTCATTTCCATTACAGAAATAACAAAAATAGCATCTATTTTACAGAGGAAGATGAAGAGAAACAACTAGGTTCAAGGATAAACCAAGTCAACCTAAGGCTATCTAATTGAGTCAAGCAAAGAAAAAAAAAATATAGGAACAGATATGGTTTTAAGTTTGCTGTATTATAAAAACCATGCTCTGTGGAACATAGCAGAGTGTAAGTGCAAAGTTTAAACTAGGTACATAGAGATGACCCAAGAAACAGATAAATCCTTATATTCCTTTTTTTTCTCCCTTGCCACCCAATCTTCCCTTCTTCATTCTACAACTCTATTTGCAGAAAATACAAAACCAATAGTACATGTAGGTACAAGTACTATCAAAGTCCTCCAAATGTCATGGGAGCTTATACACAGATATTTGTAATTAATAAATCAATCTCAAGTGACATTTGATGAAGGTGAATGGTCACAGAACATGTAAAAAAATGTGAAAGAGGAAAATCTATGTTCCCGTACATATATGTTATCTGGAATATTATAGGAGTGTTGTCATATTGTTGTATCGAGAAGCAGGGCGAAGCAAAGCAGCCAAAGCGGCACGCAAACCATTAAGGAGCATATACTGGCATCCATCACAATTGATACAAGTCAAATTATTGTGATTGTGTTTTCTTTATGTAATTTTGGAATCAGGTTCTGTGCTTGTATGCGGTTTCCATGGTTTTTAAGGTGCACCTAGGCGTTGAGACATATCCTAGGCGCCTAAGCCTCGAGGTTTACCCCCAGCCCACAGGATGACACAACACTTGGCGGTTGCCCATCCCAACGCTAGTAGAGTACAATATATTTGACAGGCTTGGTGAAACGAAAAGGTATAATGCAAGGTTTATGACTGCAATCATTGCTCAATGGAGATCAACATATCCAGACAATCAAACTACCTAGTGGTCTACACTTATGCCAACAACAAACAAAGCGGCACCTTATAGCTGCACACAATAGCCAATAGCCAAATAGATACTAGAACTGAAAGGTAATGCGGAAAACAGACTAAGCAATCTGCCAAAACAGAAGGAGCTGAGGGAGATACCTCGTTAATCTTGGTTGAAGTTGCGGCGTCGACAGTGGACATGTCCACATAGCCCTTCCCGCTCCCGATCTGCTCGAGCACGCCATCCTTGTCGAAGACAACCTAAAAAGGACCGCCGGACCAGAAATCGATTAGACAAAAACGAAATGTCGCATCTTTCTTTCTACTATAGTACCGTATAGATAGAAAGGGGAAATCACGGCTGAATAAATAATATATGAACATCATGGTATGAACCGTGACTCTTAACTGATAGGGCGGCGCTGGGGTCGGAGAGCATGGCGATGGTGTATCTGCACTTGGAGACGACGGAGGCGGGCGTCTCCCCGACGGTGGCGCCGAGCGCGGCGAGTTCTTGGCACTAGAGGAGAAGACGACGGACGTCACGGAGATGTGATTTCATTTCAGGAGCACGAGTGCGGCGGCGGGGCTTAATCGGACGGAAGAGGGGACGGGCACTTCCGATTGAGCCGCCGGCCGGCCGCCCGAACAGGAGGCTTCCGATGCAATAGCAGCAATACCTTGGCGAGGGTCCGGTTCCAGACGGTGACGCGGAAGCCGTGGCGGAGGAGGTTGGTCGCCATTGCCTTGCCCATGATGCCCAGACCCAAGAACCCCACCTCCATCTCCGCTAGCCTGGTTGGTTGCCTGCTTCCTCCCTCCCGTCTCGTCTGCTCCGCGGCTCGCAACCCGCGGCTCTTCTCTGTAGTCTAGCCTCCTGCCCCCTGCCCCCTGCTGCTGCTCTGAGTGCGCGTGCGCTTGTGGGGCGGGCGCCGCAACCGGAGCGATACACTTGTGCTCCTCCCAGTAGGCAAGGCAAACCCTCCTCTCCCCCTCCCGGCCAATCCTCGACTTCCTTTTTTATTTACTCCTTGTTGGATTTTCTGTTGTTGTGCAAGGTCTACGGTGCAGGAGGCGTAGATGGATCGCCGCCGTCCACAGGGCATCGGACTGTCTGAGACTGAGCACGTGGACCAGGGGAACAGATTGGATCCGGCAAGGGTCCGCGTGTCAGTGGCGATTGGGCCAGATTTGTGGTGGGTCTGTCGAGGGCACCACACAGACACAGACCTGCCGGCCACATCAGCTGGGTGCGGCCGAACAGCGCGCGCCGAGGTGCCGCTGCTGGCTGCTGCACGTGTCACGCGTGTCCTGGGCTTGTAGCAAGCCCATTGGGCCTCTCCGTTTTCTCCACGGGCTTCAAGAGCTTTCGTTGGAGCAGAAGATCTTTTCCGTGAAGGATTTCGGGCAGCACGGCCCAATTTAGGGGACGTTTGGATCCCTCGTCGGCCCTTGCCTTGCCTGGCTGGGCAAACATGAGACCGTTTGGTTTTATTTGCTCACTGTTTCGCTTCCTGTGCAAGCTAGCTGTACAGTAAGGGCATGTTTGGTTGCCAGTCAAGTTTTGGCATCCAGCACAAGCCCCGAGAAGCTTGCCAGTGCTGGAGAGCGGATCTGGCTGGCCGAGCAAAGCAAAAGTAAGGGCATGTTTGGTTGTCATGTAAGTTTTGCCTTGCCCACTCCCGTTCAATAACATTACGAATAGATGAATGAATCCGGTTGAACTTCTCAAGCCCCGAGTAAATGAACCTTTCACCCGCTAGTGTTGGACTTGCCTACATATATGCGGATCTAGCAAAACACTTGTATTATTTTTACCTTGTGGAGGGTGGTCTAGCAAAGCAAAAGAAATTTATAGTTTGCATGGGAACTGCCAAGTGCTATGTGAGAAAGCAAAAACCAATTGCGGTCTCGTGTTTGCCCATGGCCTAATGGCAAGGCAAGGCACCCTTCTATTTGACTCACATCCACCACAAGTGGAAAAATTGCAAGGGATCCAAACCTCTCAACCCCTGAAATTTCTTTTTTGCTTTGTTCTAAGTGTTTAGGGTCTCACTCACCCATCCCATTCCCTAAGTTGTGAGGTCCTTGGCGTTCTCCATGCATAAGGCAACCTCGAATGAGAGAAAAAAATTGATGATCATCATCACTCGGGGCTTGTGCTAGGTGGACAAAGAAAAACTTGCCTGACAACCAAACGTGCCCTTAGGCCTTGTTTAAATATGTGACATGTGGTGCATTTCTTCTCTTCAATTTAGTGGCTTTTGCTAACCAACAATAAAAGAGATATCAACAAAAAATTGGAAGAATGCACTCCTAATTTGGCCATATTGCTTGTGTTTTTTTCTTTTTTGCTTTGGCGGCGCTCTCCAAAGCGGCAAGTCAGGCTTGTGCTAGGGCTCAACATGTGGTGCATTTCTTCTCTTCAAAATTGGACAAGCCTCATCTATTTTATTTTAAAAAAAAAATCAACCTATAGCTCGGGCCTCTTCTTAGTTTTTTTTTGAAAAAAACCCCTCCACCTTTAACGAAATAAATCTACAGTCTAGTCCGGCCGACCTCCCTCCCCGCTCAGGCCTATTTATAGATGAAATTAGGTCCCGGTGGGCCAAATTCAGCCCGACGCCGGTTTTCTATTTTTCTACAAGTTTATTATTTATCTAAATCGGTTTAAATTTTGTAAAAATCATAACAAATCAAATAAAAATCAGAAAAATACCAAACCATGCTTGTTGAATTTTGCACAACTAGCACTTCGCTTTAAACACATACATTATATGTTTTAGTGTAATTTTATTGCTATAAATGTAGATCTATATTTCTTAAGAGTCTTGTGTAAATAATTAATAGAGTTAGTTCCTTAATTGAAATTGCTATGAAATTTTTATCATACCGTACCTATACCACACATAAAATAAAACAGTTGACTGATTTTACCTCTAAAAAATATATGTTCGCCTATACATAAATATTACCCTACATGTTAAACATTTATTTCTCCATAATAAATATGGCCTAAAAAAATATGATAGTTCCATTTAGATACTTTAGATAACATATTACTCCAGTCAAGGCTTTAAATTAACAAGCAACAACATCTGGTAAACTAAAGTACTGCAAGGACGATCCCAGTATATATATAAATATATATCTAGCCACACATTAGCATCAACTATGTTAGACTTATCCATTATATTTAGCTTTAACTAATATTATATGCATGTATAATATCCCTCCACCTTATATATATTATAATACCACTATTTACTTCTCCTTATTGATTTATTCATATGAAACATCAAATTGAATCATGGATGATAGTCCCCATGTGTGTAATGGGGCGCGCAATGCACTAGTACAATTATAATCAAGCAAAACCTCATGGTCTAATGGCAAGTGCAAGTACATCAATGTTGTCTAGTAGACGGTCTCATATAGTGCCACCTAATTTTAAGTTGACTTAATAGACAATATATACAATTGTTTCTTTTAAGGGCATGAATTTTTGTAGTAACTCGCAATTCCTTAAATTGTGAGTTGCATGACAATAAAAACTCATACAATGGTACGGTCATTATCTCATAGCCTTAACTTTTAGCTCAAGTGAGGCGGCTGTTTCGTGAAAAAAAACCATTTTCTCTATTTCTTCCACATTAGAAAAAGAACCTACGTGGCACATTACGAGATAGATAAAAAAGTATTAATATTTAGAGTATTAGATAAATACCATTAAATAAATAGTATTTACTAGAAATTTGGTCAAAGGTGTACTACTTTTGTTAGTTGTATTCTTTTTTTTATGGGACGGAGCAGTGGGTAGTTGTAATTTAATTTGGGAGTAGTGGGTAGCTGTAGTAATTGTCAAATTAGACATCAACAGCGTGCATGCCGGAATTACTTATTAGGGTTGTGTTTGGATACAAAGTTTTTTTGGAGTTTTTCAAAAATACCATGGTTTTATAAAATCCTTTGTTTTTAGAGGGCCATAAAGTGTTTGGGTGCAACAAAACTTTATGGTTTTGAAAAGCAATGATTATTGACTGAAACTGTAGGTCTTTTTGGAGTTTGAAAAACTCTGCATGGAGCGGGTTGAACAACAAAACCACAATTTTATACATCAATGGTTCTAAAACTACACCATTGATACTATAGTTGATTAATACTACAACATCAAACAAGGCCTTAGGGTTGTGGTTTATTGATATGCTGCGGCTGCCCGTTTCAAGATTCAACAGTCATCGTCCCTCTGTTTTCAGTGGGTCAGTGGTGACGCGAGTGTTTGGAACCGAGCAATAATTATTATGGAACTGAGCAATGATTACTGACTCTCAGGTCTCTCGAGTGCTGACGAGCCACTGCATGGAGCGGGTTGAACAACAAAGACGATGCTTTCCTGTCACAGTTAGTTGACGATTAAAAACCAGACACCATTGCTAAGGCTGGCTGCACAGATATACACCCTAATCTATATGGTTTAGAGAGAATTGGAGTGGAATTTGAACTAAAAAGTAGCCATTGAGATTGTACGTGCTATGCGACGATGTACCAGTCAAGCTCACGGCTGAATTCTTTCTGATGCAACTAGTCATCAACACTGTATTTGCGTTGCATTGCAGATCGTCGTAGCTTGCTTAGTTGATGGTCACGGCCTCACGGGGTAGATCGTCGTCTCATCGTCTGGTACTTCTGCGGCACAATCACCTTGTGTCTTTTTAAGTTTCAACGGCCTGTGTTCCTTTCTGTTTGATCAGCTGCTGCCATGGTTGATGACAAGTTCACCACCAGTGGTATAGTTTTTTCCAAGTCCACGAAGGCGCACGAGTCCACACTTGATGATCGACGCCTTTGCCTGCGTCTTTAGGATTACACTGATAATCCTAGAATTACTTGTGAGTTTATAACTTTAAAATCGTACTTCTTAATTAATGAAAAACACGTACCCTAAGGTACCATCGCAACAAAACGTAGACTTATAATTGGTTTGAGGCGTCATTTATTTGCTTGTAGAGCGGCCCTTAAGATAAGATTACTAGAGGAATTCCCCGCGTGTTGCTGCGGGAATTAGTGAAGTAATAGCTCTCATACTACATTATGGCGCACGAAATATTTAGAACTGACTTTAGGTATAATTTGAAAAGATAAGCAGCTAGCTTGCTATTGGACAACTCAACTATTGGACAACTCATAAATTACAATATGCATTTTCTTCGCTACTTGCTATTGTGCAAAAGATCATATAAGTATTAAAATGTAAGATCTAAATTTTATAAAATTGTACATGATTACTTGACAACGCATGGAAAAAGAGGTGGAAAAGTGGAATCAAACTAAATGAAACAACACAATACATCATCCATGACCATGAGTCTCAATCGATAAAGACAGATAATGATAGTACGTAAAGAAGTCTTATCTGCAGCTAATCTATTACTCGGCATTAGTGAATCGTAAAAAATTATTGAAATATATCCATGTGGGGTCTTGTTTTGAAGAGTTTATTGCGAGGAATACCATGGTGCAATTGGATTTTAATTACGATACTTGGTTTTAGGTGCTATGACTTTTTTTCTATTTTCAAAAAAAAATAGCTAGTGGGAGATAATTAAGACTAAGTAGGGGTAACTCCTTTGATGACATCATCATACATCAATTTTTAGAAATTCTAATTTTTGATTGGAAGAGACCTCTTAGTGGGTCTTAGGATTATAGGAGTATAGGATTTCTTTCCTCAAATACTTCTCCAACTAATCTCTATATTATGTTATATAATATCAATTATTATTTTATTTATTCATATTTATATATTTATTATATACACATACAAAATATGAAAGGCTTTCGTCAAAAAAAGATCCGCGCGCGCGCATTGCCCTGACGTGTTGCCTCGCACAACGCATTGCGCTTTTTATTAATCTGTCAATTTCGTCCCTGTCATTGACCTGCGGATACAACTCAAACAACGCCTTGTTTTTTCATTTTCAACTCGATCGATCAGATACTCTTGCTTAGCTACGACTGCCAATTAATTAATTAGTTGATTGACTGCCGATTGTTAAGCCACCAGATAAGCAGGCGGCTGACTGTTAGACGGTTATTATTAGCTCATTCTTGTGTAATCCTGTTGAATAATTAACATCAGAACGAACATGCTGTATATATCAGACGTCGTTAGACATGCATGCTACTAGCTCTTCACCAGAAGCACCTGTGCGGAACCTCCAGGATGGCCCGGTAGCATTAGCAAGGGAAGCGCGGGAGCATCCGACGGTAATTCGTCACAAGTGGGTTTCGTTTGTCCATTGGACGATTGCACAGTTGTATTATAAATTTTTATAGTTGTATGTATATGTTATTATGTATTTTTAGAGATAGTAAAGATACAAATGCATATATATCTAAATGTATAGAAAAATACTATATATCTAAAAAAATTAAAATATCTTATAATTTAAAACGACGAAAATACTCTACATCAACAACGTGGATGTCGGAGCTTAGGGCCCGTTTCAAGTTTGAACGATTCCTCTTTTCAGTCGTGACGCGTGGAACCAATGGAGTAAGGATTGACTCCTCAAGTCTCTCGAGTGCTGTGTGCTGACTACCTACTGCAGCGGAAGCAGCAGGCTGAACAAGCAAAGATCAAAGACGCCTTCACGCTTTGGGGATTAAACTAAACCATTGTTAGTGGCACTTGATTGGAGGCTACAGTAGCTACTGTAGAAACTAGTACTACTAGCTAGAAAGTAAGGGCATCCTCAACGGCAATTCCAACCAAGAAACTATAAAAAATATGCAACTACCGTATGCCTGCACATGCAGACGGGAGAGTGCTGAGATAGAATTTTGCTAGGCTTCGTGTGAGTATATATAGTGACTGAGGACGCGCTCGCGCGGTAATCTCTCTTTTGCAGCTAATCAGAGTGCAATTAAGCTGGCAATTTAGGTGCCCTTGGGAACGCCCTAAGCAATGTATGATCTCATCGACCACGTACGTATACGTCGTGCGACGCGTTGTTGCCGCTTTCTCCTTCTCGATCTTCTTCGTTCCTTAATCCTTAACTACGCAGTACGCACGCGGAAGCCGCAGTCGAGTCACTCAACTTTAATTAGCCGCGTTAGCTGCACTGCTGCAGGTACGGTGCTTTTGCCGGATCGGACGCGCCCACAGTAGCTTGTTGCTCACGGTCACACACACGGCAATCGGCACGTACGGGGTATACATGTCATCTCTCGTATGCAGTGGTTGATGACCATTTCTTTCACCCAAGTGGTATAAGTTTTCCATGTCTGGAAAGAAGGCGCACGAGGCCACACACCTGTTCCGACGATGGACGCCTTATTACTATCATCTGCTGAACTGTAAGACGACTAAGTTAGTGACTAGTCTCAGTCGTCCATTTGCTAATGGAAGATAGCCCGGCCGGCGGCGCTCAAGATAAGATTGTTAAGATTGTTCCTTTTCCCTAACATTCCAACTAATATAATAGAGACAAAAGAGATTCGGAGAAAGGTACCCTGACGTATTACCTTGCACATATATATGCATTGCCCTTTTAATCTATTTCGTTATGTCATTGACCTGCTGGATCCAACTGATCATCAAACAACGCCTTCTTTTTTCCATGTTCAACTCCATCAGACTCCTGCGTAGCTATCTATGACGACTGGCGGTTAATTAATGGATTGATGCTTGTTAATCTAATAGAGAAGACGATGCTGACCGAGGCTGTTAGCTCATGCTTGTGTCCTGCAGTTGATGACATCCGAACGAACATGCTCATTATTGGTCCGCTTAATGGCATGGGTTGGTTGGTTGGTTGGTTCGTTCCTTCGTTAGACATGCACGCTCTTCACCAGAAGCACCTGCACGACGTACAGCGACGACCGGCTTCCACGTTTGAACAGGTCTACAGGTCTGCCAGCTGCCCAGCTGTGTCCACAGTCCAGGCGAGAGAACTGATCAACGAACAGATATGCATGGAAACACTCCTCTCGATCTCTGAGTCATCGTCTCATCGATCATCGTCCCTGATCTGACGACCATTCTTCCACACGGGGTTGGTTTTGGACCCTGAGGAAATGAGGCTTATTAATTGGTCCATGGTTTTTCTTCCTCGATCTATCCACGCGTCATACTATATATAATAATAATAATAATAATAATAATAATAATAATAATTTATTATTATCAGCAGGCTACCTAGCTAGTCAGCCGCCTCCAACGGGCCGCGGGAACAGTACACACCGGTCGGTCTCTTGACGCTGCTGTGTGCGGAGTGCGGACACGGCATTGGACATTTGGAGGCTAGCTAGGAGTAGGCAAAAAGGACACAAAAAACGTACCCGTGAGCTAGACTGGTATACCGGGGGGATAGATACTATGTGGAGCAGGCTCTGCTCGTCATCCTCAACGTTGACTTGAACGGGCAGGGAGAATTTTAACTCTGTCTTGGATTAACAACAAGACAAAATACACGTTGCATTGTTGGCAGCATTTTTTTCTAACTATATGTGCCCATGCGTGCATTGCCTGCCCAGTAAAATATAGGAAAGTATCGAGATATTTCATGATGCTGTTTCTTTCGTGGACTATTATTACACTGTACGTATGTGTTCCAATTCAAACTGGAGACTAGACTGGATAGTAGGTGTACTCATATCGATCCTATATAAGAAGAGGCAAACCAATTAATTATTCATTCGTTCATTCATATTCGTAAGAGCCACTTTGTGTGCACGACGAGACGATTAGTGGTAGCGTGCGTGGCCCGGCCGTTTGTCATACACACAGCTGCTGCCCAAGAATAGTATAGGCGTAGATCATTCGTTCATTAATTAAGGGGAATAACTAGCTATCTAGTTCATATATCAAGCAGCACACCCCGGTCAGGTAGTGGCTGTCGTGTGTGATCGATCGAGTTGAAATCCAAGGACCTGCTGCTAGCTGCCTCTGCCTGCTGATCGGACGGAGCTGGGCTTCGATCGGCGGCTATCATGGCCGGAGGCGGCGCCAAAGCCGGCGCGGCGGAGGAGATAACGCTGGAGCACACGCCCACGTGGATCGTCGCCTCCGTATGTTCCATCATCGTCGTCATCTCCCTGCTCTTCGAGCGACTGCTCCACCGCCTCGGCAAGGTATATATCAAACTCTTCTCCTCTTGCATATGATGGATCGATCGTCTTCATGCATCGTCGTCGTCGCCCGATACACTCATCAGCTGATTGATCGAGCTTGCATTTTGCTTGCATGATCATACAGAGGCTAACAAAAGGCCGGCGGAAGCCACTGTTCGACGCCCTCCTCAAGGTCAAAGAAGGTTCGTTCGTTCCACATCATCATCATCATGCTCGATCATGCAATGCTTGCATTGTGTTGAGTTGCTAGCTCATCGGTCAAAGAAGGAATTCGTGCCCAATTAACACCGACTTGTTGCTTTGTTGCCGTGGTGGTCATCTCCAACGCAGAGCTGATGCTGCTGGGGTTCATCTCCCTGCTGCTCAACGTGTTCCAGGGCGCCACGCAGAAGATATGCGTCAGGAGGAGCGTGATGCACCACCTCCTGCCCTGCCCGCTCCCCGCCGCCGGCGCCGCCGCCAAGACCACCGCCCACTTCGCGTTCGCCGGCGGCACGAGGAGGCTCCTGGCAGGCGGAGGCGGCGGCTCCAGTGACTACTGCCTCAGCAAGGTCCGTGGATATCGTATTGTATTTGCTTTTGCATTATTGGTTTGCCAGACGGAATCACGGAATTAGCAGAAGTCGTCCCAGGCGGCATCCGGCCGGCGTTTACTGGAGAAGAAGCGATCAAATCAAATCTATTAGTACTAGCTAGCTAGCAGTTGGCCGTTCACACATACGAGTAGCTATATAGCTTCTGTCTCACCTCATTGTTGACCCATGTTTTTAATTTGGGTCTGTCTACTCTAAACTCGGGTATTTTACGCCGTTGTGACACCCGAGTGTCACGAAACTACAAAACACACGATTTAATCAGCAAATTAGAATCGAGTGTTTCTAGGCTATGGAACACTCGATTTCCATAAACCACAAGATCCAGATCTGAGGGAGCAGATAAAAAACCAAATGCCAGATCAATTCTATGAAAGGCAAATTGAAAGACATTCAAATGAAAAAACAAAAAAACATACAAATTGGCAGATCATTTCTATGAAAGGCAAATTGCAATAATAAATCCAAAAAGAGACAAAAAATACATACAAATACACAAAAAAAGGGGAAAAAGTTTAGATAACATACGGATAGAGCAAATCATCTATCTATGTAATGCAGTAGCAATTTACACTGGGGCATCAAAGAAATTACACTTGCAGTTTGAAGAAATTACATTCCGCCCTAGAATGTAAAACTAGTAATAATGGCATGTAAGTGTCACTATAAAAACTAGCAATCCATCACAGGGGAGAAGTATTATTGGGTGAAGCAGCAGGTGCAGGAGGTGGGTGGGGAGTAGAGGAAGAAGGCACGCCTGCCTTCGCACCATTCCACAGCCGAGAAGAAATGGTCGGAGTAGAGGAAGAAGGCGCGGGCGTCGTCGATGAGCAGCGTTGGGTGGAGCAGCAGGCGGAGGAGGTGGCTGGGAGCAAAGGAAGAAGACACGCCTGCCGTCGCGCCGTCCCGTAGCCCAGAGCTGGCCGGAGCAGAGGAAGAAGGCGCGGCGCTGTCCTGCAGGTGAGCAGCGTTGGGCAGAGCACTAGCAGGCGGGCGCGGGTCATGGAGGAGAGCGAAAAGGTAGAGCCGCCATTGCTGCTGCAGTGGAACATACTGTGTTCGAACGGCTGGTCTTCCAGCCGATTCCTTTCCCGCATCATCTCCAGCCGGCTGGTTGAACAGTACAGGTCTGAGAGGAAACCAGCCAGAACAAGCCGGCGCCAGACAAGTGAACACAGCCAGAGAAGAGGATAAGGCTGACACTGACAGGCTTCACGCAGTGCGGAGAGACTTCTGGAGAGGCATGCCTTACGTGTATGGGTGGATGGACTCCGCAACACAGATCGAACGACGGACAAATCGAGTGAGCCGAGAGCAAATAATGCTCGAGTGCCGTATAGATTAACGGTTTAATTTGGTATATGTATACTGCCTTCATCATTAAAATAACTAATTAGATTGTGACGTAAAAGAAAATAATTAAAAAATTTAATCACGCCAACTTTAGTTATAGTCAAACACTCATTTTTTGTGCTGATTGAGTTTAGACATTTTGAAATGCTATCAATGATAATCAATAATAGAATTATCTCGAAAAGTTAGTTTATTTATTACTGCAATTTTTATGAATGTTGCTTAGAAATATACATAATGTTGTTTTCCTATGATTGCCCTTCATCTTTCACTAACCTGCTTGTACGCCGTCATATTTATTCTACACAGGGCAAGGTTCCAATTCTCTCCAACAATGCTATTCACCAGCTACACATATTTATCTTCGCCTTGGCAGTCACGCATGTGGTTCTCAGTGCCATTACAGTTATTCTTGGAATCACACAGGTATATGAAAAATGTGAAGCTTTGTGTGCAAAGTATATTATCACATTCATTCTTTTTCCTAAATATTCTGTTCATTGTCTATCTCTTTAGACAAGAAACTGGAAATATTGGGAGGAGAAGATCCAGCAAAGCGATGATAGTGGTATATATACACATACTGCCTAGTTTAGCAAGTTAACTGCACTTTTTTTCTTATATATAAACTGTGTGTTTATTATGAGTTGTGGGCCCCAAATTTTGTAGCTCCTCAAATGATCAAGCATGTGCAAGAATTCAAATTCATCAAAAGTCACTTCAGAGGCCATGGAAAACGATGGGCAATATTCGGTTGGCTGGTATATCTAACATGCATGCTCTTCCCATGTATTTTCAAATGGTAGCGCATAGTTTATGTTTTTAACATCACATCCAAAATAATAATAATAACATTTACCTTTACTCCAGCGCTCTTTTTTCAAACAATTCTATGGGTCAATCACTGAGGAGGACTACACAACCCTGCGGCTTGGCTTCGTCATGGTAGCCCGACATACAACTTCATACATGTTTCTAATTTATTCATGTTGTATACATAGAAGAAGTTTACATTTCTTCTTCTTCTTCATCTTCTCTGGCTTTCGTAGAAACACTGCAGGGGACATCCAAAATTCAACTTTTATAATTATATGAATAGAGCATTGGAAGGCGATTTCAAGAAAGTCGTTGGTATAAGGTAAACACCTGAAGCTACTATGTCAATATCTATATTATTGTTCACATAGTCTCTTAATAGTAAATCATCATGATTGATGAATGAATGTTTACATGTGTTTGTTACAGCTGGTACCTTTGGGCTATGCTAATGATATTTTTGCTACTTAATGTTCATGGTATGTTTCTAAGTTCAATGAGTAAGTTATGGTACTAGTGGTGTAATGTTGTCATACCTATATGGCTGCATCACATACACATCTTTTTTAACTTTTATATTAAATGATATGTCTTATGTGATAGACTAACACTGCTCTTTTTGTTGTTGTCATCATAGGATGGTATGTCTATATTTGGATATCAGTAGTTCCATTCATCGTAAGTCTACCTTTGAATATGTGTCATAAAGATGGAAATTTAAAAGAATGTACACCTACAATTTTTATCTTTTTGGGTCTATAGAAATATAAATAATACATAGTATTGTAATTTTGTAGTAAACATGACAAATATATCTAATGTATAAATTTCCATTTCACTAGTAAATCATAACATATTGGATATGCTTTATTCCATACAGCTACTACTTGTGCTTGGAAGCAAGATGGAGCATATTATCACAGAGTTGGCTCTCGAGGTTACCCAAAAGCATACGGCAATAGAAGGGGTTCTAGTTGTAACTCCTTCGGATGAACTCTTTTGGTTCCACCGGCCTAAACTAGTCCTTCTCTTGATTCATATCATCTTGTTCCAAAATGCATTTGAAATTGCATTCTTCTTTTGGTTGCTGGTAAGAATAAGAAGCCATTTTCCTTTTTTCACCATATAAACATCTACTATTTTTTTGAAACAATTTATAGTTACATCATGGACTGTTGTTATATTAAAAATATGTCGTTGCAATTCATCAATATAAAACATAATATCAATCAACTTCTACATGATTCATTTATTATTAGTCTTTATGATTTTACTTTTAGTAATAGTATAAAACAATCTTGACTTAGTTAACAATTACCAAAACTTGCAGGTCACATATGGGTTTCATTCCTGCATTATGGGAAAACCGGCATATGTTATTACTCGTGTGGTGATAAGGTATAACATATAATATTTGTCAATTATGCCATTTTTAATCTGTTAAGAGAGCAGAAATTCATATCATGTATGCATTTTTAGTGTCATCAGCCAACTCCTATGTGGATACAGCACCCTACCTCTTTATGCTCTCATCTCCCAAGTAAGTTGGCTAACTTAAATTAGCTTCATATCAAACTCATTTTGTTTAGGCACCTTTTAGTAATTTATTTTAACTTATGAACTAGTTAAAAGTGTACATCAACATGGTAATATATTCTATTTTTTGTGTGGCCTAACTATATTAGTATAATGCTACAATCATATTTTGTTGTTAATGTTCTCTAACTACTTCCACTCTGAGTCTAGTTTAACGCTAATGTTCTATGTTTTGCACTAATGAAGATGGGAAGTTCTTTCAAGAAGGCCATTTTTGATGAAAATATCTCCCAAGGCCTCACTAATTGGGCAGAAAATGCTAGAAGGCGTAATAGAATGCCAACAACAAATATTGGTGACAATTCACCTATTGGTGAGGGAATTCAAATGTCAAATAAGGCACGAAGAGAATCTGCAATGGAACAAGGAACTGCAAGGTTGATCTAAGTGAATACATGAATGTGCATGTATGATAGTGCACAATGTACATATATTTACAACTGTTATGATTTATTCCTTGATGTCATCATATGCAATTTTTATTTTCATCTCTAGATACGATGACTTCAGGACAAAAATACCACCCAATGTTCTTTACTCATTTTGTTGCCAATGAGCAATGCATTCATTTGTGGTGTCGATTATCGAAAATTGATTACGTACCATAGAAGTATACACGGGGGCCCTCGAGCATTAGTATGTCATAGGTCGTACTCATGGAGCACAGATGGGTTTTATACTAGTTTGAGCCTTTATTCCTTGATGTCATCATATGCAATTTTTATTTTCATCTCTAGATACGATGACTTCAGGACAAAAATACCACCCAATGTTCTTTACTCATTTTGTTGCCAATGAGCAATGCATTCATTTGTGGTGTCGATTATCGAAAATCGATTACGTACCATAGAAGTATACATGGGGGACCTCGAGCATTAGTATGTCATAGGTCGTACTCATGGAGCACAGATGGGTTTTATACTAGTTTGAAGCCTCCCAGGTAGAGTAGTGCTCTAAGTTTGGCATGGAGCACACAAGCAGAAACTCTCACTTGATCTAAACAAACCCTAATGAGATGAGTGCCTAGCCTTCTGTTTCGCCCCATAGCTAGTCTCTCTCTAGCAGTTCCTCCCTCTCATTTCGTTCCATTACGTTCCACCAGCCACCACATCTCACCTTGGTCACTGCATGACAACAACTGATAATTGAGGTGGTTGGCATGGAACACACATGTGGCTGCCATGGACATGCGATGCCCCACTCAATAAGTTTAAAGACCTACATATGCAAGTTGATTGACCTAATATGACATATAAGTTTGAGAGACGTTAGTGTATTTAACTCAATAATTATGTACATAGTATTATAATAGTATCTGCATTGGGAGTGCCCTTAGCGACACGTCAATCTTAAAGCAAGTATAATAAAAGGTTGTAACCGAGGTGGAGGAGAAAGAGTAGAAAAGAAGAGATATAGGCTGTAAGTTTATAGAGAGCTAAAGCATAGGAACTAAGAAAATTTGTTATAGAAGGAAGTGAGTCATGTTAGGATGAAGGATAATTGTTAGCTAGCTAAAAATGAGTCTTAGTTCACTGCATCCCCTTTGAAGGATTAATATGTAGTTTCTAACTAGTATAAAACAAACATGAGCTAATTATTAGCTCGGGATCCAAAACCCCCCTAGTGCATCACAATTGAAGGGCTAATATACAGTTTCTAATTGGTATAAAAATACATGGGCTAATTATTAGTTCTTGGATCCAAACACCTCTTAAATTAGTTTAGTGTATCTCAATTGATGGACTAATTGTGTGTTTAGATCACAGGATATCCCGAGGTTGACCCAAATGGCGTGTTGTTTGGTTCAAAGAGTTGCGAAACTAGGTTCTAGTAGGGAATATGCTCCTTAGATGCGGGTTCTCCAGATACGACCAATTCTAGGGGACCATACTAACCCAGACACATCCGTGTAGTCACGAGTCCATCTCATCCACTAGCACGCCCACCCCCTCCACTCACGTGTCGCTTGGCGGAAACTTTCCTGACTCAACACAGGGGGTGTGACGATCTTCTCCTTCTACTGGCTGCATCTTCCCCATATAGAAGCCCCCGTCTCCCCCGTAGACATCCTCATTCCATCGGCGCCGCGATCCCCTTCTCCCACCAAACAGAAAAAATTAAAATGTACCTATTTCTTTACCCAATTAAGAACTGGGTTCAACCCATCCGTAAATCTAGAATGGAGCCAACCCATTCCTCTCCATCCTAAACCAACCACAATGTTAATAGGCAGGCTATTTTTTTTATGAATTCCTCAACTAGCTGTTAGCTTATTAGCTAGCCAACTACAACTTATTTGGGCTGATTTTTAGCTCAAAACAGTAACTGGCCAGATGTATCAAAGAGGCCTTCAGCTAGGACATTTTTATTGTTTCTAAAGAAAAGGACATTGTGATCTTTTTATAGGCATGTTTGTTTCCTCGTGGCATATTTTTTTCTTGTCCCATTGAATGTTTATACTA
Source organism: Chrysopogon serrulatus (assembly GCA_015844335.1). Taxonomy (NCBI): domain Eukaryota; kingdom Viridiplantae; phylum Streptophyta; class Magnoliopsida; order Poales; family Poaceae; genus Chrysopogon; species Chrysopogon serrulatus. The sequence continues at coordinate 40,741 of JADLZL010007328.1, forward strand.
ATTAGAAATATTAAATATGAACTAGTTACAAAAATTAATTATACATGTTGAGGCTATTTTGTGAGACAAATCCATTAAGTCTAAATAGTTCATGATTTAACAATGGTGTTACAATAAATATTAATTAATGATTGATTAATTAGTTTTAATAGATTCGTCTCGTAAATTGTCTTCCAGTTATTTAATTACTTTCTCTTTTTTGAAAGCTTCAACTCTTAGAATCCGTGCCAGTGAAATTTTTTTTAACTTTGATCAACTTTATAAAATATCTAGGACATAAAATGAGTATCTTATAAAAATATATTGTATGATAAAACTAATGGTACTAATTTGGTACTATATCTTAGTGTTTTTTCTAAAAATTTGATTAAAATTTTAAAAATTTGACTTAAGATAATTCTAAAAGTTGCAACTTTCAGGAATAGAGAGAGTAGTTTTGTAATAATCTTATATTTAATTCTTATAATAAAGTATCTGAATATAACATGTGAGAAGGACAAAATTTTTGCCCAAGAATCCACAAACACCAAAGAAAAAAAAATGTGGCCTCCATGCCTCCGACGAAAAAAAAAAAAATGTGGCCTCCATGCCTCCGACGAACGAGGGCCGTGAACTTTATTATTCTCTCCCCCATCAAAATCACAGCGGGGAAAAATAAGATACTGTCCCCATCTCCTTCCGCTTTTGCTTGCTGCATGTTTGATTCCCCTTCTCCTTCATATGCCCCCCCCTACCAGCACGGTCTTCGATTTTGCAGGTTTCAGGTTCGATCTCTCTGCCTCCTCAAATGTTTGTTTCGTAATCATCCTATTTCTCTCAAATCCTTGCTTGCGATTAAGGCCTAGCTAATTTCTACTCTTCAAGTTTGCAGATCGGCGCAGTTTTGGTCGCAACGGCGTGGCCTTTCTTCTTGATTTAGAATTCTTCAGCTTTGTATTATCAGGAGTTGCCGGATTATTTTGGCAGGGAGCCGAATGGTGTGAGATTGGATTACAGCCTGGATCTCTCTTGCATCAAATGGTTGAGCAAGGCAAACCACGAAGCATCCCAGCAAAGGCGAAGAAATCGCCGTTCGTGGCGGTAGAGGCTGACGAGGTTGGCCAGGCTAGTGGGGTGGTGGTGTTTGCAAGGGAATCACCGCTGGCGCCTAAGAACGACCAAGGATGCAGCGTCAGCCATAGTCATGGGGACGACGAAACACAGGAATCGGATGGGTGCGTGCAAAGCCAGGGGCCAGATGAGCATGGGTGGGTGGACTTCGGGCACTCACTGCAGCTGGTGCTGTTCTCGCGGCAGTGGAGCCTTGCTGAAAGTCTTGTTGATCTGGCAGATCAGCAGTCGATGCTGGATTATGGCCTGACGGTTGCCCTTGATGCCATATGGTTCTTGCGGACGAAACAGGATCTTGAGGGGCTCAACAGTCTGATAGCGAAGATTGTGGCCTCAGGGGCCAAAGATTTTGCCAGAGCAATCCTCAGGACCTCGCTGCTTGCATCATGTGTTGCAGCCTGCCAAAGCAAGGCTATCAGTGTGGGTGATAGCAAGGAGATCGTCGCAGAGAGGTGACTATCAGCTTACATATAAATGTTTTTATTCAGAATGGGCTGCTTAGGAGTACATTGTTAGTCATGTTATTATTTCTTTTTGTCTTGAAATTTAGATTGCATGACCGTCTGCGAGATTGTCCTGGTGCCGAGCATCTAAAAATAGAGGCAGGTGCCAAGGTGCAGAAGTTTATGGAATGGGCTTTACAGTGTATTCATATGCATCATTGTTCTGAAGAGACACATAGGTACAGATGGAGCTGCAATACTCTCCAAGAGGTACAGCTTCATTTATCAGCATTTAGAACCTTCTTGGACATAGCTGGTGACAACCTCAGTGGCAAGATTTTCACTGAGGCATTTGATGCGGTCTGCTTCCCCCTTACACTCTTCTCAAGTTTATTTGAACCTGGATGGTCTTCTGGGAGTTCAGCAGTCTCCATTAAGGGCCTTTTATCATTGCTGGTGGAAGGAGGCGCTGACAATGTAAATCAGTGTTTCCTTGAAGCAGCACGCTTTGGAAGTACTGAACTTGTACGCATTCTGCTGGAGGTATTAGTTTTTCTCTTTAATCTTGATGTAGAAGTTAACAATTCTGTTTACTCAAATACGAAATGAGCAAATGTGCTTGTTTTGCTTTTCTTTAGGAGCTATTGATTATGGAGTGGTAAGCAAAGTATAATACCCAGAGCTCCAGGTTGTTTTCTTAGTTTTTCTTAGGTTCTACTTCCTCCGTTCCAAATTATAAGTCGCTTTGACTTTTTTGGTTCATCCATTTTGCTATGTATCTGGACATATTATTATATCTGGATACATAGCAAAATAGATGTACCAAAAAAGTCAAAGCGACTTATAATTTGGAATGGAGGGAGTATTACTAAAGGCAAATTTTGGCAGTAAGATGCAATATTTTAAATGGACATACAGTTGTGGGCAATGTTTACTGGAGCCATAAATTCTGGAATCAGTTGCAGTTTAAGATGATATTTTAACCTATAGTCCTTTCTGATGCTTGTTGCCACCAACTCTTTGCTTATGCCAAATATAATTACTGTATGATACTAACATTGATTTGTACTCTGTTGTGTAGAATACACACTTTTCTAATGAAAGCTTTCTATTCCAACTCTATGTCATACATGTGGGTTCTTCCAAACTTTGGACTGTACTTTGACATGTATTTGGTGTATCCATAATTTTACATTCAACCAACACAGTCAGTGGAAGTTCATTTTCTTCCCAAAGTATAGTTCACACAACGGGAAATCCAAATTATTTTCTTCCCAATGTAGTTTAGAGCAACTAATCTGATGGTCAAAATTCTGCATGTCCTTTGGTTCTGTTTTTTGGGCTTCAGTAGGATCATCTAACTAAACACACAATAACTTCAAATTTTTGGATTACCTGTTCCAGTGGTATCTTTCGGTTTATTCTCACTCCTCAAGAAGCTCAATATGCCTTTGCTGACCTATGCTATTAGTAATAAGTAACTAACATTTGCATGTTGTCTTCGTCTTTGAGCACTTGAGCTTTTAGGGCCTATGTGCACTTTAAACTAAAATGTTGAGTTACTTATAAACTAGCTGAGGTGATTTTGTGCTTTCTCAACGAATGGATTGGGCCTATGTGCATTTTTAACTAAAATGTTGAGTTATGAAATAGATTGATTTGTGAACACTTCAGCTATCGTCAGTTATTCTAAATTTAGCCTGAAATACTACTCTTCTTGACAGAAGTAACCATATTTATGATAGTGTAACTATCTTTTCTCATTATTTTGTTAGTGTCTTCCTCTTTTGAGTAATTGAGTCTTTAGCTTTAACTATGTATCTAGACTCAAGACTATATCCTTAAAGTAGGAAATGTTGGCCTTGTTTAACGAAACATGTTGATCCTGAAGTGTGTTTGAGATTTTGCATTCTCAATTTTGGCCTGAAAAGGAATCTACAAGTTTTATTGACAAAATTAAAATTGAAGTTGTAGACAAGAAAAATCTAAATATTTCTTTATTCAAATATGTCTTTAATTACACTAATGTGATCACATAAAAACAATATTGGTACAGTGTTCGTCAAGATATAGATCACTCCTAATGTTTTATTATCCAAATTCCAACGATATTGGTACCAAAGAATTACAAAAGGGAGGGGGTGTTGAGTTTTGCTATAGGCCAATGCAAAATTATGACATTTGCATGAGCATGCACAAAACGAAAAAGAATTGTCCATGCCATACAAGATTTTGGTCATTTGCTAGAACATAACCTTATCCATAGATGTAGACAATTGCTGGAAGCTAGTGTGCTTTATGGGCAGGACTAATTCTTTGTTGTCCTTAACAAATATAGAATTGTATCCCATGACTTATTCCATTTATACTCCATGGGATCTTAAGGTGCCTGGCATGGTTCGGCTATGATCATAGAAAATATTCTCAAGTGAACCAGCCTATTCTTGTTGCTACTGCTACAGAAAGCAATGGCAGGCTTCCTGTCCATCAGACTGCTTGTTTCTGGGCCACCGTAGGTACACTTGTTGCCAAAGGAATGAGAGACAGAACCCACTTTGCCCATTCATTATATACCCCCTTCCATGCTTGGGCCGGCAGACTATTTGGATGCCTGTTCATCTTCTCTTTCCAGTGGCAGCAGAATCTAACAACTTACTGAGGTCAGTGCATGGAGCAAGGCGGTGGTGGGGGGAGAACCCATTTTCGCCTCCACTAAGCTTTTCACCCCTGCTTCCTAGATAGGAGACTTAGTTGATTGGGTGCAGAGACACCTTTGGTCGTGAGCATAGAGGTTTTTCTTCCAGTTTTATAGAAGTAAAAAATTGCTGCAAATCTGTCATATTATCCTAGAAATGTCAACTATTGTATTGATCCCTTAAATATCTTTGGAAAAATACATTTCACAAAGAACAGCATGGCAATGCAACAGTAACATTTGCCCCTTTATGCAGGTTGCATATCAGAATAGCTTGGCTGTGGACACCGAGCTGGCTCTAGTGTATGCCTCTCATTACTGCAAGTTCAACACGATGGAATGCCTAGTTGATGAAGGGAACGTGAGTTCTTTCCTTGGCCCTCTGATAAAAGCTGCAGAGCGTGGGTGCTTGCAGGTTGTCCACTGGTTCGTCAGTCGAGGCATCTCTGAAATTGAGATGTGCCTTGCCCTGACGACTGCTGCCTCCAGTGGCCATTTCATAGTGGCCTCGTACCTGCTGGCCCATATTCCCCAGCAAATCCTTGAAGCTCTCAGCACACAGATCCTCAAAGCCGCGAGGGGCCAGGGCAGCAGGTCGCTTGATGGTGTCACCTTCCTTCTGAGATCCAACTTCCTAAGAGACGCAGCTGCAACATACGAGGCCGCAGACATCATTGCGACTGGGGGCACCAACGGTGAGCCCCCAGACCTGGTTGCCTTCCTGAAAGAACACTGGTCGCAGGCTGCGTTTGCTGAAGGGGTGAGAGCTGGTGAAATGCACTTTGTGAACGTTATGAGGGTCCTCAGGAGAGGGGCGTCTCCGATCTGCCTGGGGGACCTCCCGTCTGAGATGGTGCTCGGCATCACGTACCTGCCACTGTACCGTGAGTGCGTGAGCACGAGTGGGCAGCTGCTGCCCCAGAGGCTGAGGGGCGAGCTGCTGGAGGCTGTGCACCGGCTCGGTGAGCCCGCTGGCCCGGAGAGCCAGGGGAAGGACCTCGTGCTGGCACTGGGGCGCCACATGCCGTCGTTCTTGGTTGGATCTTGAGGTGTTTCAAGTGTAAAATAAGCTTATAAGTATGCAGGCTACCTTGTTGTAAAAGTGTTCGAAACAGTGTGCGGTTGCCAATTTGCAGTGGAGGTGGGAGTAGCAATAGTTTTGGTGCGTCACCTACTTACCTGCCTGATGATCGTGTACAGAAGTTCTGTTTTTGTTTTGTATTTTTATAAGAAAGTTCTCTTTCTTGATTCCCTATTTTGAAGGGGCTTCTGTGTGTATCCATCTTCCAATCCATGGTGTCTCAAAACTCTGAATGTTGGTAACACCATCAGAGCGATGTTTGAATTGCAAACAGCAAGGGACCAGTTTTTGCACGCGTGGTGGTGCTGAGAGTGTAGTCTGTTTACTGCTCAGTGTGAACTAGATCTTCAGTGTTCTCTCTAAAAGTATCGCTTTAAAGAAATGGATTCTTGAGCGCACGACTAGCAACATAAATTTGGTTTGTTCCGTCCCAACCGCTCCTTTTGATTTCTTTTTTTTTCTCCAGGAGCACAGTGATCCAAAACAAATACGGAGGAGAGAAGTAAAATGACATCAGCCAAAAAGAATCGGAACTATTTAAGAGAGGTAATTTATTTGGTTTCGAAAGTTAAGCATGTAAATTATCTAGTATTCCAGTTTGAGTGTGTTTTTACATCCAGCGACAAGCTTATGGGGGCAAAATCAGAGTTGTGCAAACAAGTTGCCGTTCCTAGCTAGTTGCAGAACGAGTGAACGACGGTCAATTCCTGGCAGCGCACTGAATGATTAGGTAGCGCACTCTACCTACCACTGAATGATTAGGCAGAGCACTGAATGATTGTAATGCATCTGGCCATTTGCGCACTTCAGCCAAAGAAACCAAGCTCTACGCCGCCACGCAATAAAACCGAAGGCCATCACCGGCCGGTCATGCAGCTCCTACTCTTAATTACAACCAGACGTCTACTGCAGCTGCTCCTGCTGATCTCTGCCATGGCGACAACCAGTGCAGCTGCAGCTGCAGCCTTGTATTCGTCACGCCATGACCATTGGCCTGACGACGAGAGAGCTCTTATGGTTTTCAAGGCCAAGATCTCCTGCCACTCCGGCGTGCTGGACTCGTGGAACCAGAGCACCAGCTACTGCAGCTGGGAGGGCGTCACCTGCGGCAGGAGGCACCGGTGGAGGGTGGTAGCCCTGAACCTCACTTCCCAGGGGCTCGCCGCCACCATCTCCCCCGCCATCGGCAACCTCACTTTCCTGCGCTCGCTGAACCTGGGCTCCAACGGCCTGCACGGAGAGATCCCTCCCAGCATCGGCCACCTCAGGCGCCTCCGACTCCTTGACCTGGGCCGGAACACGCTCACTGGTGTCATCCCGAGTAACATCAGCCGCTGCATCTGCCTCCGTCAGATGTTAATCTACAACAACAATGGGCTGCAGGGAAGCATCCCAGCCGAGATCGGCAAGATGCCGGCGCTCTTGATTCTAGCGCTGGACAACAATAGCATTACAGGAACCATCCCGTCGTCTCTTGGGAACCTTTCCCGGTTGGCCGTCTTGTCCTTGTCGACCAACTATCTTGAGGGATCGATCCCTGCGGGCATTGGGAACAATCCGTATCTCCGCTTCCTTCAGCTCTCCGGTAATAATCTTTCCGGTTGGCTCCCTCCTTCCCTGTTCAACCTGTCATCTCTTTATCTCTTTTTTGTGGCTGCCAACCAGCTCCATGGCCGTCTACCATCTGACCTGGGGAGTAGCCTTCCGGGCCTTAAACGGCTTGGGATGGGACAAAACCGATTTACTGGTGCTCTTCCGCCGTCGGTAACCAATCTCTCCAGGCTCCAGATTCTTTACGCCGGACTCAATAGCTTTACTGGAATTGTTCCTTCCGGACTGGGCAGATTGGAAAATCTTCAAGTGTTTGCTCTGGATGATAACATGTTAGAGGCAAACAACGAGGAAGAGTGGGGATTTATTGCTGCTTTGGCGAATTGTAGCAGACTACAACAGCTGTCCTTTGCATTTAACAGATTTTCAGGGAAGCTGCCAGGTCCGTTGGTTAATCTGTCAACTAATCTCCAGCGACTGCATATGGCCAAAAATAGCATATCCGGTGTCATCCCATCAGATATTGGAAATTTGGCAGGTCTTGAGGTGCTTGATTTTGGCAAAAACTTGTTCACTGGGGTCATTCCTGAAAGCATCGGGAAACTTACACGACTGCAGCAGCTAGGCTTCAGTTCAAACTACCTCTCAGGACATCTACCATCTTCCATCGGAAACCTTTCTAGTCTACTTCAACTTTATGCACCTGACAACAGCTTGGAGGGGCCAATTCCACCAAGCATTGGAAAGTTGAGCAAACTTTTAGCCCTACTTCTGTACAATAGCAACCTTACTGGCTTGATTCCTAACGAAATTATGGAGCTGCCATCGATCTCAATGTTTCTTGATCTGTCCAACAACATGCTTGAGGGACCACTTCCATTAGAAGTTGGTAGTTTGGTACATCTTGGACAGCTCATCTTATCAGGAAACAAATTGTCAGGTGAGATACCTGATACTATTGGCAACTGTAGGGTCATGGAAAACCTCTTAATGGATGGCAATTCATTCCAAGGAAGCATACCTGCTACGTTCAAGAACATGGTAGGCTTGACTGTACTTAATTTAACGGACAACAAACTGAATGGAAGCATCCCTGGTAACCTGGCTACCCTTACCAACCTACAAGAGTTGTATCTTGGCCACAACAATTTATCCGGAACAATTCCAGAGCTTTTAGGTAATTCAACATCGCTGCTTCGCCTAGATCTGTCCTACAACAAATTGCAAGGTGAAATACCAAAAGGAGGAGTTTTCAAAAATTTGACTGGACTATCAATTGTTGGTAACAATGCGTTATGCGGGGGGATAGCACAGCTCCATCTGCCAAAATGCCCAAGCTCTTATGCAAGAAAGAATAGAAAAGGCATACCCAAGTTTCTTAGAATAGCAATCCCAACAATAGGAAGTCTTATCTTACTTTTTCTGGTTTGGGCTGGGTTTCACCATAGAAAGTCCAAGACAACACCGAAGAAACATTTGCCACCACAATTTGCAGAGATAGAGCTTCCAATAGTTCCATACAACGATATACTGAAAGGAACAGATGGATTTTCTGAAGCAAATGTGCTTGGAAAGGGAAGATATGGTACAGTATACAAGTGCATACTAGAAAATCAAGCAATTGTCGTCGCCGTTAAGGTGTTTAATGTCCAGCAATCAGGGTCCTACAAAAGCTTTCAGGCTGAATGTGAGGCACTAAGAAGAGTGAGGCACCGATGCCTTCTTAAGATCATTACATGTTGTTCTAGCATCAACCACCAGGGCCAAGACTTCAGAGCACTAGTCTTTGAGTTCATGGCTAATGGCAGCTTAGATAGATGGATCCACTCAAATTTAGAAGGCCAAAATGGACAGGGAGCACTCAGCTTGTCACATAGGTTGGATATTGCTGTGGACATTGTGGATGCTTTGGACTATCTTCACAACGGTTGCCAGCCATCGATCATCCATTGCGATCTCAAGCCAAGTAACATTCTTCTCAATCAGGACATGAGAGCTCGTGTTGGAGATTTTGGCATCGCTAGAGTTCTAGATGAAGCAACAAGCAAACATCCTGTGAATTCCAGTAGCACCATAGGAATAAGGGGTTCCATTGGATACATTGCTCCAGGTAACTCAAGTCTTTTTGTTTCATGCTTCAAATAATAGCATCTATCCCTATTAGCTAATCAATATGTGCTGCTGTGTGGGTTAGAGCTCAACAAAATTGCTTTTTTGGAGTTGCTCATATGTTTGCCTTTAGTTTGACACTTCTTAGACCTAATTGCAAACTGCGCCAACTTATACGCCAAGTTATTCTGGACTCTACTAATCTTAACAAAATGTAATCTACTCAGCTGACACCTTGGAGACCACAGTATGGCAATCAGACTCCAAGATCATTGGCATATCAGGTCACCTGTGCGCCATATGGACAGCATCCAGGCATGTGATTGCCTCTGCCTTTTCTGCATCCCTGCAGTGAAAAATAACACACCAACCAGCTAGCTTCAGGTAGCTTTCCCAGTCCCTAATGACTACCCCCAGCGCCGCCTCCCCATTCAGGTGATTGAAAGCAGCGTCGATATTGATCTTGAGAGTACCCTGAGGTGGAGGTTTCCAAGTTCTAACACTTATTAACCGGCTCTGGCAGCTGAGCCAGAGCTGCTGCCCAGAATTGGCCCCAACCTGTGTTTCCCTTTGTCATCCATGAGGTCTCCCTGTTGTCGGATAAGGAACAGCGAATTCATATAGCGTGTAAGGAAAATGACAGAGCTTCCAATGAACGGTGAGGCACCTTCATGGATCACCTTGTTACGCATGTTCCAAGTGCGCCAGAGGAGCAAAAATAGATTGGTAAGTACCTCCAGAGAATAGCAATGCAACAACTGTAACAGCCATTCTGGCCCTGACCAGGTTAGGTTCTGCTCTGACGGTAGAGGCCAGTGGTCTCGCATTGCAGAGCGGAGCGCTACAGCATGAAGACACATGACCAGAGCATGGTAGATGTCTTCTTCTTGAACACCACACAATTGGCAGACATCCTGCTGCTCGAAATGACGATACTTCTTGTTTACTCGGGTTGGTAAGCCATTATTGACAATTTTCCAAGCGAAAACAGAAACTTTGGAAGGCACCTTAATGCTCCATACCTTGTTCCATGCAGCACGACCGTGATCCGAGTTGAAGCTACTTCCGACAGTGCCAACACCAAGATGAATCTGGGCAGCCAACCTGTAAGCGCTACGGACAGAGAACATGCTATTTTTCTCATAGTGCCAAGCAACGAAATCTGCAGAGTGATTCATGGGAAGGCTTCTTTTAAGAATCTCCTAGGCATCACAAGGGAAAAAATACATTTGCACTGCAGTTTCATCTCATGAGCCGTTTGCCTCGATCAGGTGATAGGCCATCCTAAGTCTGCATGCGTGGACCAATCGGTTTCAGTCCATGTCCACTGGGCAGCCAATTATCACGCCAAATTTGGGTTGATCTTCCATCCCCTATTTGGTTAACCCCTGTTTCAATAATTCCAGACCATGTTCAATTGCTCACCAAGTCAGATATGCCTCATAAAGCAGCTTGCCCTCAGGAAAGTATTTAGCCTTCAACACTTTTGCACACAGGCTCTCTGGAAACACCAGCAGCCTCCAAGCTTGCCGGGCCAACAAAGCCTGGTTAACAATCCGAAGATCCTTAAAACCCATGCCCCCAAAGCCTTTTGGTATTTGACATTTTCTCTCCCAGGGAATCCACTGCATCTTTCTTCTATCATTCTCAGCACCCCACCAGAAAGCACGGATTTGTTTCATGAGTTCATCACACAAGGTCAGAGGCAATTTAAAACACTCGTCACATAAATGGGCAAAGCTTGAGCAACTGATTTAATCAACACCTCTTCCCCATCAGCAGACAAAATTTTTTCCTTCCACACCACTATCCTCTTGTGAAAGTGTTCCTCAAGCGGCGCAAACAGACAACGCCAGACTCACCCATGAGGAGTTGGGAGGACCAAGTATTTGGCTTCAAATTCGAGCCTTTCTACTCCCAGAATTGCCCGTACTTGTTCAGCAGTGTGCAGGTCATGATTCTCATTAATCAAAATAGAGCACTCGTTGGGGCAAAGGACCCAAACAACGCTCAAAAGTATGGAGAGCCCCCTTTATAATCTGAGCGGCTGAGCCTGATCCACATTGGCTTGAAAAAGAGTAAGCTATCATCCGCAAAAAGAAAATGTGACACACTTGGGAGCTCTCTTGCACAACTTTACTCCATCAATATAACCAAAGCCCCTCATTATGCTTCAGGAGTGTAGAAAGACCATCGGCAAAGAACAATTATGGTGAAAGAGGATCACCTTGACATAGATCACGTGACGGGGAGAAGGGTTGCGAAGGCAGCCCATTGAAGCGAACTGTGTAGCTACAGTAGAAACACAAGACATGATCCACTGTACCCATTTCCTTTGAAAGCCCAGCTTCTCCATCAAATTTTGTAAAAATCCCCAATCAATCTGATCATACGCCTTCAATAAGTGCAGCTTGCTTGGTTAAAAATCCTTACCACTGTCCTTCTGTATAGTGTGAATACATTCAAAAGCGACTAACGTTCTGTATAGTATTTTGATCACCCTCTTTTAACCAAGCAATCCAAGAACGTTGCAGCCACATCATCTCTTCTCTATATAACAGCTCATCCATATGATCAGAAATCCGACGCATCTCCCGTGTGCTGCACGAAGGATCAGCTCACGCTTCTTCCAGCTTTGCTCTCAGTTCCTCCAATTCCTTGGTGACCATGCCAAAGTGCTGCCTGCTCCAATTGCAGTTACTTTGGAGATAGTTTTTGTTAAAAAAATAACAGATGTATGCTATTAGTATTAGATTCAGACTTGGGATTACTTTGATTAGAGTGTTTATAATAACAGTACAAGTGGGTAATTCATAAGAAAATTTTAATGGTTACTATATATTGTTTTTCATGATGGCATAATGGATAATTTGGATGAAGATGAGGGGTTACTTCAAGTTAGTTATCTCACAATGACATATGTTGGTAATTTAAATATACAAGATAGAAATGCCATTTAAGAATGTTTTATAATGGTAGAGGTGAAGAAAGCACAACATACCAAATGCATATTATTGCCATTGATATAACTATATTATAATGAATTGATGGCCCCCTTTTTTTGTGAGAATATCTTTGGATTTTTTTTTTTGTTTTGGCTTGTCTTCTGAGCACTAAAGCGAAGCCTCCAATAGGATTATCTAATTACTCATAGTAAGATGCACATCAAGTAGTCTTTGAGTTTTATATGTACTTATATACCTATGTATCCATTCCACTGCAGAATATGGAGAAGGGCTTGCGGTGTCAACTTCTGGAGATGTGTTTAGTCTTGGCATCACTTTGATTGAGATGTTCACAGGGAAGAGTCCGACAGATGATATGTTTAGAGATGGGATAAGCTTGCATTATTATGCCAAGGCAGCTCTTCCTGACAAGATTATGGAGATAGCAGATTCCAACATCTGGCTGCATGATGGAGTAAACAATAGCAATGATACAACACATATAACAAGAACCAGGGAATGTTTGTCAGCTGCCATTCAGCTTGGTGTCCTTTGTTCAAAGCAATTGCCCACGGAGCGATTGTCAATGAACGATGCTGTTGCAGAGATGCATGCTATCAGAGATAAATATATTTTTACTCAATAATAAAGTGGTGTTAGTTCATATTAATCACCACTACCTTATACTATCATGTTTCAAAATGTAATGTTGCAATCTATAATACATTTGCTTATCTTTCTCCAGTAGTAATATCTCCTTTATTACCAGGAAGCAATCCCTCCAGTTATGTAAAGAAGTATACATATTTAATTATTTGGTGGTGATTGTCTTATATCATAAGCTGACAGGCATCATCATTGGTTAGAAAATGTTGGTGATTCCAAAACAGAATGGGTAGTTGGAATCATGCCGGTATGAATGTCACGACGTCATTACACTATTTATCTGACTTGTCATGACATTTTGCTGTATAACTAAGCCATACCACTTTGTACAGATTTGATGATGTTGAGCCCACTTTATATAGATTTGATGATGTTGAGCCCACGTATAGTCAATTGTATTTCCGTATTGCCTACAGTCCCCTTTCTTCTCCTCCGGTGCCTCCAGCTTGCCTAGTGCCCTAACCCATTAATGTGGGCTCAATGATGGTGGCCCTTCAATGCTTTGGTGAAAGTCTTAGTTTAGTTTTGGTAATTGAGTGATAACTTTAAGTGGACTAACTTAGTCCATAAGTACACTGCTAGGTCGTCGCTGGGCTGCCCTGGCCGCTGTTGAATAGAGTCTCCGTGAGGGCGGTGCCAACGTGATTGGCAGTTAGCCGGCGGCCTGGGAAGCACGAGATCTCAATGCGAACACAAGGGGGGGTGATTGGTTTGCTGGCGAGCAGAGCTTGGCTCGCTCCTACCAGCCAGGCCAAGCTGGGACAGGCCGACTGCATGCAAGACCTTGATGTTTGGTTGATTGAATGGATGTACACAGGATAAATACATCATTTGTTTGGTTACCTTATTGTTTGCCTGCTTCCTGCATTTGCTCTCTCTTGCAACGACGCACGCTCATCCCAGCCTGGCCTGATAGAAACGGAAGTGATCCGCGTTTCTGAGGAGCTTGGCTTAGGGAAGCATTTTGCATGCGAGCAGCCTGGCCCTGGGAGCCATACACGGAACCAAACACAAGATTCCTGCACTACTGGATGCATGCATGCGGTCGTCAGGCCAAACAAACATGCCCAAGGTTGATATGTGCCCGTGTGTAGTTCGATTTGTGATGCTTGATTGTCAACGAGATAGCGTTTTGGATTGAGTTTGGTTATTGAGTTTGGTATAACTGTGGTGTTGGGTCATACAACATGTCTCTTGGCTTGTGGTGCGCAGGTGTGAGCTCGGAGGCAGTGGTCGATGGCAAGGTGAAGGTCCAAGTAGGGACATGCCGTGCTGATGGACTGGGAGCGGTGAAGGACGAATGTGAGCCTTGGACTGAGGGGCTAGAGGCGACCAGCCACGGTGGCTGACACCTAGAGACATTGACAAGTGCAAGTGTATATGGAGGAGTGGCTGTGTTACTGAGTCAAGACGACGGACCTGCAGGTCAAGCAGAGGCTCAGAAGGACTTGGCGGCCGACCAGTCAAGGATGGTGGTGACATGTGTTGAGCAGTGGGAAATACGTATGGAGTACACTACTTACGGGCCGGTTTGTTGGTTTGGGCCTCAAAACCATCGATGAACGGTTTCTAGGTTTGGGCCTCAAAACCTAGGTGGAACGGATGGGACGTGGCGGCACCGAGAAGTTCGCATTGAGACGAAGCTATCTCATGAAGAACACGGTGGTCGTCGGATCAATAGAAGCTGGATTGGACCATAATGTCCTCAGGCTAAGTGGTTCGCCTAAAATATCTAGGGGCAAAACTAGGATTGTAGGATGAGAGGGCCCCCATCTCCTTCACCTCTTTCATTTTCATCCCCCCTTTCTCTAAGCACCCCCCGCCCCGCTTAGGTTTCCGAGAGGTCCATAAATTTGTGAGTTTGTTTAAGAACTAGAGATTGCTACATGTGGGAATGAAGGCCCTAATCTCCTTGTGTCCTTCGGGATTCACTTCATGGTTTTGTTCTTCATGCTTTGGCATGTGTTCTTTATTTTTCTCCACTTTCGCTCTTTTTAAGGGAACAGGAGGGGCTCAGGAGCCGCTACTGAAGATTTATTAATCAAAACAACAATAGAGAGAGTTACAAGATAACAAGATTAACAAAGAATCAAAAACTAAAGAAAAGAGGAGGAAAAAACAACAAAAAGTTCATGAGAGAAAGAAAAAAAAAAAATCAAGCAGATTACATAAGCTGCTCTAGCCATAAAACAATTGAGGGAAAATACTTCTTCTTAGCCCTCCACAGGAGTTGCCTCGATCTAATTTTTCTCAAAGTTTGGGTCAATCCGAGGCAATGATTTATCGGAAACAAGTTTGTAGCTAGATGAATTTCACCTGTATGAAGTTTCGATATGTTTCGTTGAGCTATCGTCGTGCCCGACGCCATCTTCTGTTCGTATTGCTTGTGCGGGTCTGTCCGTCAAGAGGACCGCACACTGTGCTTTGGGCACCGGCGCATCCGATCTCAGACTAAGCCCGCGTCTAGTGTTTGGAACGGACACTCAGCGTCCTAGATAATGATTTCATCGGGTATTTGATAAAGCTTTTACCAAGTGTAATTGGAGCTTTGCCGAGTACCCAGGCACGTGGCAAAGCAGACGAGTCTGGTAGTGGATCCTTCTCTGTCCCTGTGTGGAGCCTGCCTGTGCCCTGGTCTCACAGAGGCGTGCTGTTTGCTTCGAATTGCAGCACAAGGAAGCGGCAGGCGAGCAGTAGCTGTCTCCCACTCTCTGTAGTTGTTTGCTGTGATCTGCTCCTTCTCTATTTTCTTTGTGTCTTGGATTGGTGCAGACCCCAATCAAGAGCAGGTCCTGTTCCCTGCGCTTCTCTTCCTGTCTGTTGTTTGTTCTGTTGTTTTGCAATACTTGCTCGGCCATGCTCGTGTGCTTAGAGTAGTACTGATCAGGTCAAGCTGTTTTGTGTTTAAATTTGTTTTGTTTCCGCATTTTCTTGAGTTCCGTTGTCCAGACTTGGCTTCTGTTTTTTGCGTTGTCTTCTCACTACTCTAAGGATTTTATCTAAATATTCATGTCACTGGTTGATTTGGATATTTTAGATTTGAAAACTCACTTTTTCTTAATAGAAGTTGAGTATCCTATTTTAGGTTCCTTGATTTGGTAAGTTCTTTGTTTTTTCTTGATCGAGTTGCTTTGTGATGTCCCACTGTGTTATTAAGGAGAGCATCCACCCTTTTTTATAGGGTCGAGAGCATCATAGTTTTTGTGTCTGTCGTTTGGCTGCGATTTTGAGACAGTGGCCGAAAAAGTTTTACGAGAAATTTTACCGGAAGATCCCCGCAGAGCTGCACGGCAGATGCTTCAACTGTCTCTCCTACTCGCATCGAGTAGCGACTTGCCGATTACCTCGGCGTTGCCTGCGTTGCCACGGCTTCCGCCACCTCGCCAAAGACTGCAAGCGGCTCGCTACACCTTCGAAGGCGAAGGCTGAAGATCGCACACGGCAACCCGCTCCTGGTGGCAACCAACCTCAAGCAGCGAGGCACGTTGTTTGTGGTGGCAATACTTCCGGCCCCCAGCATGCTCCCCACAGTGGCTCGGTGGGAGCCATGCCGGGTGCCGCAGAGCTGGCAGGACGCGACGACGACGTTGGCGGCGCCGGAGTACGCCGACGAAGGACCGTACCTCTTGCGGCTGCACACCTCCATGTACCAGATCCGCTGGTGTTGGAGCTGTGCACGAGCGCGGACCCTCTAGTATGGGTCGATCACCTTCTAGTGTGGTTTGATCCTATGCTGGAGGAGCCCGAAGCCTCGCTCGTCATGTGCTGTCCTTCAGGTGCAGCCCCGTCTGGGTGCTTGCCCGCCCTGGAGGTTGCACCTTTGGACGTACCACCGCTGAGCGACACTCATGCCATGTAACACCCCTGGTGTTACGTTAACCTAAACCCCACCATGTCATCATATTATGCATTAAGCATCATGTTTATTAATTCAATGATAATGCAATTAGCATATGATCATATGCGTCATTAATTTGATAACCCAATATTAGGTGCATTATTGCATTTCATAGTGTTAATGACGCTGCATAAGTAATGCTTTGTCTTGTATGCCAAGTGTGCTTTAAGATGTTAATCATGCCTAATGATTTTTAGTATAGCTTGCTATGCATGCCAATTAGAATAGTGTGGCAAAGCAATTAAATTTCACTTACATGTTTTATCAAGTTTATAAAAGTGATTAAACTAAAAGCAACCTTGGCGTGATTAAGTGTTTGGCTAACTATGTTTAACATCCTAAGCATGTTTTACAAGTCAAATGATGTAAAAGAAAGAATCAAAATTGAATTCGGAATCCGAATCCCAAACCCTAACCCTAGGTGTTGGAATTTGTATTTCAAGTTCACTTTTGAGGAGCTAACCATAATTAATTTTGCAAATAAAAGTTGCCAAACTTTGGCACCATTTCAAAGTATGAACTTTGCACTTTTTAAAATATGTTATTGGTTGGGTTTGAAAAATATCACAACATCATTAATTAATTGCCCAAATATTCAATTTGAAAATCCTTTTCAAAAGCTTGAAATTCAAAGTGTTTGTGCACCCTTCTCAATTTCATCTCAAAATATTCAAAATTTGGGAAAACTTTCAAAATACAGATTATGCATCTTTTTGATATCTACAAGTTTGGTAAATAAAGTTTTTCAATTTTTAAATAAAATTTGAAGTAATTTTAAAAGTTCTTTAAATTGGGAGTTTCACCCTTTTTGAATTTTAAATTCAATTTCAAAAACTATTTAGTTTCATGAAAAACTTTCTAAATAAAAGTTGTAGATCTTGAAAAATGGAACAACTTTTATTTTTGGATATTTTCATCTTTTATTAAAAATTTGAAAGTAATTTTGAAATCCCAAAAGTTTAGATTTAAACCTTTCTTTTTCAAATTCAAACTGTAGTTTCAAAAATATTTGGAATTTGATGAAACTTCTTTAATACAAGTTGTAGAGAATAAAATTTTGGGCAATCCATATTTTGGAAGATTTTCAAGTTTGGTTCAAATTTTTGGAGTAAATTGAAATTTTCAGAGAAGGGGAAGAAGGTAAGCTGCTACAGTAACTGAAGGGGGCAATTCTATTTCTCCTCCTCTCTGCCTCGCTGTCGCCGGCCGCCCGCCGTGGCTTCCTCTCCGGCTATCCCGCGCGCATCGCCACGCCGTGAACCGTGTCATCAGTCTCGCCTGCGAGCTATCCACCCCCTTGAACCTTCCCTGTCCTCTATTATATCCCTGAACGACGGCGCATTCTTCTTCTCTTCTCTCTGCTCCATCGCCGCCGTAATCAGTCACCGCCAAAATTAGCGCTGGCCGCTGCTCCACCGCCTCTGCCACTTTCTCCAACAACTCTGCAGCTTCTTCGCGCACCTCCTGAACCACTTTGCGCGGCCAATATTTCCCGGAGTCGCTCCAGCGCCTCCTCCTTTCCTAGCGCCGGCAGAGCGCCGCCGCCGTGCCCTCGCACGCGGCCAGCCTCCTCTGGCGCCACTCCAGTCCAACCAACACTGTCACGTGATTCGCCTTGAGCTACTGGTTCCCGTCGATCCGCCGGTTAGGTGTAAATCGCGCCGGACACGGTGGAACGCCGCCTTGCCACCATGGAATGCCGCCGTGCTCGCCTCTCCCGCGGCTAGAGCCTCTGCTCTATCTCCATCTCAACCAAGCACGCCATCGAGCTTGAATAAACCTCCTCATGTTTCCCTGCCCCTTACCATGATCAGTTGGTGCTCGCCGTGCCGTCCTGCCACCGTGCCGTCGCCGCCGCGCGATGTTAGGCCGCCATGGCCACCGCCACCCTCACCCCAGTCACCAATCCATCCAACCAATCCCTCAACTCCGTGCGCCTCCTCACTGGGGTCCTTTTGGTGCCATCGCCGTCGTCTCTCCCTTCAACGCCGGCGGGAACCGCTGCCGACGCCGCCGCCCCTCTCTGGCTTTGAACAAGGGAGCGGGAGGAAGGAGAAGGAGGGCAGGGCCGAGCTGGGCCACTGCTATAGGCCGAGTTGGGCCGTGGCCCAGTCCAGCGAGGGGAAAGAGAGAGAGAGGGGGGGAGGAGATGGAGCTGGGCTGCATCTGGGCTAATCGGGCCGCACAGTGGCCTGCCAAGAAGAGTGAGGTTTATCTTTTTTCCAAAATAAATTTCCTGAGCTGATTTTCATAATTTCATAATGATTTTATTTGGGCAGATAAAAATGAAACAAAAAATATATATGTGATCTTTGAGTAGTGCTCTGTTTAGGAAAAATACTAACTTTGTTTTTCCAATAAAATTTATTTGTGTTATAAATTTCTCTTTAAATTAATAAATGCCACTTCCATGATTTTTAGTAATTAAAATATAAGTCCAAAAAATCATGAAATTTGTTTTGTGTGCTAATTAGATGATAATGATTTTAATTATGAAGTTTGATCATGATTTGGATAATTTTTGTTTTGTGCTTAATTAATGCCTTAATTAAGTAATGTCTTAATTAACATTTTGTTTAATTAATCTTAATTGTTATCTTAATTAGTGATTAATTAATTATTGATTAATTTGTGACATTTGTTGAATACCATGAATCAGTAAACTTCCCTGGTCTATGGCTTTGTCTTGTATAGTTTAAATGGAGAGTTTGCTCACATGCTTAATAATTAATAAAATGACTTAAGTAATTTATAAATGCTTCACTTAGGATTGTTTTCCTTTTTGGTATTTCTTTGAAGACCATGAATCATAACCACCCTAATGGTTCATGGCTTGATTGTGTAGTATTAGTAGTAGTCATCATCACATGTGTGCTGCATAGTGATAGTTATCATCACCTGTGTAGTAGTAGTTAATTAATCTTCAACTAGTAAGTTTATTTAGCGGCTTTCAACAACTATAAAAATAGTTAATAAACTAGCTAGTAATTAACCCTAATCACTCTAAGATTGATTGACTTTAGGATTGAGTGATGACCCCGTGTCATTAACCCTAATGACCTTCGGCAACATATATTGTTCTCGCATCATTAGTCCGTTGTCATCGATGTTAGTTATGATCTCTTAATGCAACTTTACCGTGAAGGAAAGTTGTACTCAAGTTAATAAAGAATTAAGTTGTTTCATCCATGTTGCCCTGCATCATGTCATGCATTTCATCATACTTAGTATACATCATTTCATGTGCGTATAGTATACGTGAGAGCAAGGTTCGTGTTGATCGAGTTCGGAGAAGGTGTTTCCAGAAGAAGGTGTCCAGAGGTGTTGATGCCCGTTGACTTGTGTGATCCTCTGAGGATCCTAACCTTCTCTGCAATGCAGGCAAGCCCCGGATGCATTAAAGCCTTCCTTGAATTTTGAAAGTTCTTTATAATTTTATGTTAATGATATGATGCACTAGGTGTAGGAGTTGAGTGATATCCTATCTTGATGCATTTACCGTACCTTGATATTTTATCTCTGAAACCTGTTTTGATTTCGAAAATGCTTAGTTTATGCTTAGCCCTGCTAATATCATAGGCTTTAAGAAATGATTTCTAAAAGTGTGATAATGGTACCAACTTTTGAGAAAGTAATGAAAACCTGATGTTTCTTATTGGTATCCTTTACTTTGATCGGGTCAAGGGTACGCAATAAGAGCATGATGAGTAAATCGAGACGCCGGTGGAGTGACTTGCATCAGGATGGGCTAGTGCCCTGGTGTAGTGTCGTCCACTTGTGTCGGTTAAGGACCGTTCGTTGTGGTGATCCTGTGGTCAAGAGGGTTATTGGATAGTACTAGTCGCATGCTAATGGCGGTAAGCTCCCTTGTATGATTCATGCGAGAAGATAAGATAACGGGAAAGCGGGAAGTAGCGTGTACCACACTACGAGCGCACCGCCGACGGTTAGACCGGACGGCATAGGGAGATGGGGTTTGCTCTCGTGGCTAGGACCCGTTCGGGGGAGAAATGCAAGCGTGAGTTGATGTATGTGAGATGTTGGGTCCTGCATACATCGTGTGGCTAGGAAGCTCCAGATGGGTATATAAGCGATTCGAATCGTCGTTGCTCCACGATATGGGAGACTTGACCAAGCGTCAGCATCGTAGTAATGATGAAAGTGTTGAGACTGGAAAGTTTTGAAGCCGTTACATGGTTGACAAGTGATTGGCATAGTAAGGATCAGTTTTAAAACGTTTTTCCACAAAGGTGTCTTTGATTCTTGCTAAAGCCTTACCTTGATTCCCATCAGCCAGCATTCCTGAGTCTTCTCCACTCTTTTCTGTCGGGTAAGTCTTGCGGAGTACTTTTGTACTCAGAGTTTGTTTGACCTCTGTTGTAGGTACTAACTGTTGCTGCTAAATTCGGTCATACCAGTGGGCTTGACATGATCAAATATCTCCCACCTGAGGTGTACTTCCGCAAAATTCAGTTAAGTTTTGTTTAATTAAACTCTGATAAAATGTTGTAATATCTTTTGTAAATCTTCCGCTACTCTGTTGTATTTGAATGAAAACGGTTGTAATACTACAATATCTTGTAAGAAGTCGATCCTGGAGGATCGTGGTGTCATCGGGGTTTCACCCGACAGAACATTCTGAGTTATGTGGTACACAAGTATGGCTGACAGAGGTCTTAGGGACAATGTCAGGTGCTTGTGGGCCATATAATTTGGAAGGTTCTACCACATGCCAGGGCGATGGGACTTTCCACGCCGGAGTCGCCCACGCCGGAGTGGCTGCTGCCACCGCCTTTGCCATTTGTCGACGACGCATGCCTAGACTCCGGCACCACCCCCCGAGGCGAGGTCGAGACCCCTAGGCAGGCACCTCCAGGGGAACAGGCAAGCGTCGAGGATGTTGAGACCACCGATGTCACTGGTGCAGACTCCACCACTCCACGCTCTGCCGACTCCGCCGTCAAGAAGCTGAAGCGTTTCACCGACAAGATCTTTCGTAAGGTGGCGTCGCCGCTTCTGCCCCTGCCAACTGTGGAGGCACAGGCAAAGTTGCCGATCCGCAGCAGAAGGATAGCCGCTCAACCACTTTCACACGTCCCGGCTTCTAAGCGAGGTGAAGTGCTAGTGATACAGCGGATGGGAATGCTCGATGGCCGGACGAAGCCTTCCACAGCGGAGAAGAACGCCTACGACAGTATCTTCGTCAACCAGCTCAACCCCTAGCATGCTGAGGCAATGTGCGAGCTTTTCTCAGACCCGCAGCGAGAGCGGCCGAGGCGACGTGCAAGCCGGCGCGTCTGATCGTCGATCGTTGATGGACGATGTTGGCTAAGTAGCATGATTAGCTAGTAATAGTCCATGTACTAATTCTGCTAGGGAGGGTAGGGCCGATTGTATAACAATATCCCCCTTAGTGTGTTACATTTGTGGTGCGTCGTTGTAACTTGCACTGTTTCTTTATCTTAATACAAAAGATGCGCAAATCTTTTGCGTATTTGAGAAAAAACAATCATCTCCTCTAATCGCTGTTTTCAGTCCTTCACTCAAGACGCAGCAGGTAGGGCAGCGTTTCTGGATTTGGGCTAGGGACGCAGAGATTGTGTACAGTAGGATTAAACTGTCCTTAATTATAATCAATTAATTAATTTTCTTAATTAAGACCAGTGTTAAACAATTTGAACCAGTCCTAAGTACGGTAACAAAGCTCACAAAGTATATAAAACAAACCAAAATGAAAACAAAAGAGCAACGCCGATTAAGCGCGGCCGGTACATGATGGGCATGAGATTCAATGAGATTGATCCAACACTCAGATTAAAAAAAGAAATTGGAAACTTCTCGCTAGTAAGCGGATATAGCAAACTCCTTTAATGTACATCTTATCTACAAGACTACAACCCTGATTCTGATCTACAAGTACGATGCCGGGTCCACGACCTCGTTCGTCCGGCCACCCTGCCGCCGCCGGCATGAGCGCGAGCACCAGCAGAACCGCCAGCATTGCCACCGGCACGAGCAGCACCGCCAACGGCGGCGGAGGGAGCGGCGGCAGGACGAGCGGGAGCACCAGCAGCAGAACGGTGACGAGGGCGAGCAGGAGGCACGACTCCACGGAGAAGTACTTGGCGCAGAAGCCCCTCGGCGTGCTTGGGTCACGGTCATCGTGCTGCCTGTGCCAGCCGCGAGCAGTTGGCCTCCCGACCGCCGGCGACGTCTGCGACGACGACGGCATTCACCTGTGTGCCCGCGCCGCCGCACCAAGGGCGACAATGGCGGTGGTTGTTTGCCCCCGGCCTTCACCTGTGGATTCGTCCTGCTTCCCCTCGAACGCGGAACGCTGCTGAGAAAGCTCGAGAAATGACCAACATGAGGTAGGAAGTAGATTAATTTCTTGTTTGTCTTAGTTTGTGAGTGGGCAGTGATAATGAGTGCATCAAAGTAGACAGTAGCTATCCAGCGCACACACAAAAGGCAGCGCGTGAGAGCACGTTTCTTGGCAAAACCATGCGAAAGATGCCGTTCCTCACATTATGGCGACCTACATTTTAGTAAAAAAATTTTCTCGACACTAAATTACATGATATAATGTTTTTTACTGAGTGTCTTAAGTCTGTAACTGGGTCTTCGCAAAAAAAAAAAAAATGGCGCCACAAAGCACCATTTTTACACAGTTAAGAATGTAAATGTAGAGACTAATATATAAGGCAAAGACAGTGACAACTGACAATACTAATCACGCAATGCATATAGTGTGATGCAGTAAATTTGGTAAATCAAAAGGATCAGTGTAACAAAAGAAGATATACTTTGTGAAACACCTACCTAATATGTTGCCAATCCATCAACTCAATTGTCTTTCTAATAGCAACGCTAATAATACAACCTACTACTAGCTGTATAGATCTTTTTTTTAAGAAAAGCTGTATAGATCTTTGCAGTCCATCTCTGCATATAGTATGATGCAGTAAATTTGGTAAACCAAAAGGATCAATGTAACAAAAGGAGATATACTTTGTGAAACACCTACCTAATATGTTGCCAATCCATCAACTCAATTTGTCTTTCTAAGAACATCGCTAATAAAACATCCTACTACTAGCTGCATAGATATTTACAGTCCATCTATCAGTCATATAATAGTTAGTTCTGCACTATTATTAATACATAGTCTCACTTATCTCTCTCATAAAGTTTATTGATTTTTATGTCTAAGCCGGTTGTAAACTTACAAGTTGTTTCTCCTATCTCTCCTTCCATCCCTCCCGCACCTCTTGATCATATAGTTCACTTATAGCCCATTACTAGTTCTAAACATGTATGCTTGTATACGTACATGCACCTATAAATGTGTCGCACCATGCACAAACTTTAACCCTATATATGTGCACTCCTAGAGACTGGCGAGCCAATAAATTTTGAGATTAACAAAATCACCATAAATATTTTATATCATTATATGGAACATATCACCTACACCGAAAGAGTATCACCATTTCTTCTAGTCTGCTGGTCAAAAAATTATTGATTCATGTCTATATAGCAATTGTATAGTAAAACTGCCACTAGAGATCCATTTCTACTAGCGGTTCTTGATTTGGGCCCACCTTTTGATTTTTATTGGTGTCCATTAATCAAAACCAATTGTAAAAATAAATCCATAGCGCCAAGAGAAAATCATTTTTCTACTAGTGTTAAAGATGGCTACAACTTTTTCCAATGCCGTATGTACGTCAGAAAACCGTTAAACATATTGTAGAATATGTCTAGCATATATTCGCCGAAGAAGGCGGTACTTGAGAGGTCCTAGAGTACTGAAATGTCATCTTTAACATGATTTTTTAGTTTAAAACCACTCCCTTCTAGTCTGCACCATATAACTTCTCTATATCATGTTGAACAATTTGGAGACTCACTCTCTGTATCTTTGGCGAGGGAATGAGATGGAATACTTGGAGACGAAGTTGATGGAGGAAAATCTCTTAGAGATGCTCGAAGCATTGTTTATTAGTTCGTCCGTCCAACATATACATGTCGATTAAAAGTATTAATTAAAAGGAGTTTATGCAAGCAAAATTTGCAATAATGATTAATAAGCTACGTACTTATTTATATTATGAAAAACTAGCACGGATATGACCACGTGTGGAGAACCCACCACTAGCACTAGGTATGTAGGGTTGAAATCATGATCCACATGCTGTACTCGTATATGTATATACACGTGGGATAAATCAATCGGATAGTAAGAAAACTAAGAGCAGGAATGTTTCACATGCATGCATCTGATGATGATCCACACGATGTACGTCATCAGTTGCGTGCAGGATCGGAGGACCACACCGGAAAAGAAGAGAGCGAAAGCGAAGAAAGTACTAGCTGCTAGCAGCTAGCAGTGTCGTTAATGGAGGATCGAAGCGACCGTGTCTGTGTGTGCGCATCTGCAAAAGCAAGCAAGCATGCATGAGGCTGAGCATGAATACCTCACTCACCTGCCGACGATGCCGGTGAGGCCACCGCCGCCGACGTTACCCGACGACGACGACGACGATATGATCATCTCCTGTCCTGTCGGTTGGTCGGTCAGCAGTCAGCACTCAAGGCGATAGATTCGGACGTCGGAGAGAAAGGGAGTGTAGAGTACGTAGGGTACGGCGAGGAACAGCGTTAGTTGTTTCAGGAGAAGTTGCCGCAGGACTGCAGGAAGGAGATGAGAGAGACAGAGACCGGCCGGCCGGCCCCGGTCGTGAGGAGGAAGATGAGGAGGGCAGATGAGAGCACCCAGCTGCCAAGTACACTGCATCCAGGCAGCATCCGGGCACATAAATACAAGTGTTCGACTGGACATACACACCGGGTCATCGTAGTCCCCCACGCAAAGAGCTGAGGTGACGGCGATGAGCGAATTTTATATGCCAACATCTTTGGGGAAAATGAGGGCGAGCATGCATGCACTCAGGTGGTTCATCTCCCCTGGCCAGGTCCTTTTTTTAGTTCTTGATATATACTCTCTCCGTCTTAAAAAGGATGATAGTTTTAGGTGTTCATATCACAAGTTTGATTTAATTTGTAGAAAATACGTATAATATTTATATCTCTAAATAAATTGGTTAAAAAATTAGATCTAAATATCTTTTCGATAATACGTACAATATTTATTATTATAAAAATTACCAGCAATTATTTTTCAAAAAACGAGAATGACGTCCTTTTTAGAACGGAGGGAGTACACTTGCTACGCCTGCACTTGCACGCAGTCACCCTCTTTGCTAATCTGCTGCACTAATCTCATTATACTATTCTTAATATTACTACATTTGTTTAATTAATGGGTGATGAAATACCCCTGCCTGCTCTGTACCTGTGCTCCACAAAATTTTCAGTTCCACCCTTTCCAGCTCGAAAAAAAACATTTCTGAAAGAAACAGAGAAATAGTACAACTGTAGTAGAAGCAACTCCAATATAGATCTGATGACTGACGCCATGCAAACGTTCCTATATATTGTATTGTATAAACGTACGTAAATGTAAAGCGAATGTTTTGCCATTTTGGCAAGGATCAATTTGCAAAAACCTTTTATTTTAGTATTCATAACGCGTGGAATCGAAGCACACAATCCACCACCACCATGCATGCACTCCCATTCCCATGGCGGTCCCACATGCAATACAACGAACACGTAGTGCCCCTGCTGGCAGCTGGTTCGGCCATCATCCATTTTTTATTTATTACTTGGCACCTTTGTCGCATCGTGTCCCAGTTCATGCATGTCCTAGCTAAAATGTCGGGGTTGATGCTGTCCTTGTTGCCGCTAATTATTGAGGTTAGTTAAGATTATACTACTCCCTCCGCCTACAACAGTACAGCGGGAGAATTTTGTGGGCGCCTGCGTGCTTGATTCCTGACCTGAGACCTTGTCTCTTGACCAGCAGCGGCGAGGAGAGAGGAAGTGAGTGGCATATGCATGCAGATGCAGATGCAGGGATTTTAATTTCATCGCAAAAGAGACTACCGAATTAAGTGGTTTAGGTCCATTGTTTTCTCCGTAATAAAATATGTGTACAAGTCGCATGCATAATTTAGTTAATGACGAGGATTGGCTCCCACCTGAACAGAAAATTGCAAAAAGATTCAATATTTGCAAAAGGTGGTATAGGTCTAGCTACTTTCATCAATGTCTGCCTGACTAATACACTCGTCTAAATAATTCCACCTGTCTTTTACACAAGTTGTGATTAACAACTTGGACAAAATCAGAAGGACCTTTTTCGGCAGGATGGTGGCAATAAAAAGAAATACTATCTTGTGAAATACATGAACCAAGATTTGCTACTTTGCTAGAGTAAAAAAAATTTAGCTGGGTACCAAGGATTTTAGGAAGTTAACTAGTTAAGCATAAGTCTATTATGTAAGTGGTTGCTTGTGCTGTCCCATTTCCATTACGCCTGCTGTCAATAGGAATTGGGGATTGCCTCGCTTAAAAAAAGTCTCAACAATTTATACAGTGACAGAAAGACAAAGGTTTGCAAATAGCTATTTGAAGGAAACAAATAAAAGAGGATATAATAACATAGAGCATCATCATAATTCATTTCGACTGGTCACGTGAACCAACTGATAAGACAAACCGACTAATTTATTGTGAGAGAAAAATACTACTGTTTGAACAGCGAATAGGACGATGATTATGGAGGAATCTCATCCGGACTACATCCAGAAGATCAAACAGATCAGCATTCAGTGGACTTCGAAGAGGATCGGCGCGTGCCAGCCAGCTACCACTCACCATTATTATTATTATTACTAAAAGAGGTTGTCAAGCACCCGTCGTGGTGTACTTCGATTTGCTAAAACATTCGTGTGTCGGAGGGCGCTTAAACACCCAGTGCAAATCCCAGTTTAGGTTTTGTCTAATGCGATTAGAGCTTATAGAAAACAGCTAAGAAAAGATTTAACTGGTTCAAATATCGGAGTTCAGCAGGGATGAATCTAGCTAGAGTATTTTGTTGGGTCTGTTGATCTTGACGAAATTATAAATCCCTTAGGTCTTATTTTGATACTCGTATCCATCTCAATATATATATGTGTTAAAGTAGATTGGGATAAAAGTAGTTTAAATTTCATCCTAATCCACTCCAACATATATAAATCAAGGTGAATAAAGCAAATCCAAACAAACACTCCTCTAAAAAAAATATGCGTATGGCCCGCTGGCGTTAATAATATTCACAACTAGATTCAGCCGTGGTTCGCCTCATGGCCTTTATACCCAACTATCTAAACCATATATTATCTTATAAAAAGTTACAAGGCCTTCATCAACACTAGCTTTGAAATGCAACAAGATCGCCTAACCACTATTCTTCCAACTTAAGTTGCACTTTTACTCATCAGAGCCTGATTTTCTCTCACCGGTAGCTTTCACTGCTCTATTTCTCCTCTCCCGTACACACATCATTTCTCTCATGAGGTAATTCTAGCCTCTGCAGTATACTCCCAAAGATGCAAGAAATATGATTTTAGCACACCGTGACATCTGAAACTAATTGATAAGCAGACATAACATATATTAAGATACATAGTAAAAACTATATACCTTTTAGCTAAAATGACTTACAATTTGAAATGAAGTATGAAATTATAGGTCTGATTGGATGGCTACTAAAATTTGTCATATTAAAAATTTGGCAAACCAAAACTTGAGTAAAAAAGTTGCCAAAGCCAAATATGAGCAGTTGATAAATTTTGATAGTCAACCAAACACTTGCTAAAATTATTGTTTCCTAAATCCTTGGCGGAGTAAATTTTGATAGCCACCCAATCAAACCCTATAAATACAGCTGAAAAAGACCTAGCTGGGACTCCAAGTTATGCCCCATTCAAACATACAATTACTAGCTCCACATCTCAAAGTTTGTCCCACAAACCATAGGGCCACATTTCTGCATACATGAAGCCACAAACCATTGTGGGCGAAAACACCGTGATGTGCTTTGAAACAAAGTTTATCCGTGCAGCATACATAGCTCACAGCCCAGCAAATAACTACAACTGGATGTAGTCTGAGGGGGACCGCGGTTTAATGACGGTGATGGAGAAAAGGATGTTGTTTAATGACAGAGAAAAGGATGCAGAAGTGACAATGTTTACCTGTTTTGAATTCTGTAACAAATGAATGTACAGAGTTCAGGTTAAGGTTCATAACAGGGCTAGCATCACACTAAACAAACAAAGCATTTTAAACGGCAAAAGAGCTATACAAAAGGGAAAAAATGGAAAAGAGTTTTGTCCATAATTAAGCTCAGGACCAGAACTGTCCTCCTAAGGGGAATAGCTGAGCCCATCCGGATCCACAAACTTCATCAATGAAACTTGGTACATGAACAGCTCGAGTGCACATGGTTCCAGCTGCTAACACTTTCTAGTCGTCTAGCTCAACGAGCTGAGCTCTTCTCTCAGCTGCCTTCTTCCTGACAAAGATGCCCCACCGCATAGCAGCCTTGATCTTGAGCCACCCGACAACGGCTTTCCCAGGTGGGCGGGCGCGGTCATCCTCATAGCTCAAGTTTGGTGAAGGTGCAGGCATGTATGAAGGGAAATTGAAGCCATCTTCAGTTAGGTTGGTTCCTGCACCACCCATGCTCAGAAGCCGCAACATTTGCTGCATTTCTTCGTTTTCCAGAATCTCATGGCTCCTCATCCTGATCTCCTCCATCAGGAAGTCATCAACACCACCACGGTTCTCCTGTTGCTGCGGCCATTCTTCAAAAGGATTCAGGCCTGTTGGCTGCATGGACTGGCCGAGTGCTGGGAATTCAAAACTTTGATGTTGCTGTGGAGGGCCCAATGCTAGCATATTGGACCCTCTTGAAGCTTGACTCTGAAGGGATGAACCACTAAACTGGCTTTCAGGCAACACTGCACTCCTGTCGTATTGCATGGTGACGTTTGCAGGAATGTTCTGAGTGTTGGCTGCATATCTTGCTGACTGGTTTCCATTTGCATTGTATGCATTTCTAGTTCCATCTGCTCAACAGAGGTAATTCAGTGATGCCAGTATAGCACACGCATGGTAAATTAATTAAATTCACGATTCATGCAAACTGCACATCATATTCATATCCCACAATCATAAGCAGTTTCATTTTCTACACACGACCAACAATTGTTCAATAATAAATATTTAAAATGTCATAAACCAACAGCAACAGTATGAGGCAGCATTAGCGCAATTCCTGTCAGAGTTACTAATGCCCTAATTCCAGTGTTGAGGACAGCTGAACAAGCCTACTTGAAGGATCCTTGTTAGTACAATCTCACATATGCAGAAGCCTATCCCATATTATGCTATCAGAACAGAGTGCAGTGACAAAAAAAAATTGACAAGTAAATCAATTGGGTTTGTGTACACAAAGATCATAAAGTATCCGAAAATTTTGTTGTCATTTTTGCACACTACTGTTGAGTCAGCAAGGATGAGTGAATGGGCTTTAGACTGAAAACACTGGCCATGCCGTGAGAAATGATAAAAGGGACACAGTACTCCCATCGATCACAACATGGGAAGACTGCTGGGGCGCTGTAGGCAGTCAACACGCCCAGGCAGGCCTGGTTTAAATCAGTTTAGGAAGAGAAGGATTGGTTGTCGCCCAAGGGGATATGTAATCAGCTTTCACAGCTGAGAATGAGAATGAATCAAAGAAGAAATTAATCCCTATCCTTTCTATTCTCCAACATAGGGCGCAGAGGGGAAAAACCTCACCCCACCACACCCAGACAGGCCTGGTTTAAATCAGTTTAGGAAGACAAGGATTGTTAGGAAGACAAGGATTGGTTCGTCGCCCAAGGGGATATGTAATCAGCTTTCACAGCTGAGAATGAGAATGAATCAAAGAAGAAATTAATCCCTATCATTTCTATTCTCCAACATAGGGCACAGAGGAGAAAAACCTCACCCCTCTACTGATCACGACTATGGACTACATAGTCAGGGTCCTGCGCCACCGGCCCACGACACTGGGCAATACTGTATAGTGTCACCGCAAAGACCAACAAAGTTGGAAAATCCCATACAATGTATTGTCTGGCCACCAGCAATAGCTTGTACTATTTTATTTCAATTTATGCTCTTTGCAGTAGAACCATGCAAATTCTCCTCAAAAACTCATGGCCACTTAAGCATATGGCTGCAACAAAAAGGTGGACAGGAAAACTCAATAGGATAAATCAGGATATGTTACCTTCATTCATAGTAACCGCCGAAGAAGTTTGTCCAGCTTTTGCTGGAAGTTTCTGTGAATTCATTGAACCATATGAAGCAGGATTGCTTGCTGAGGCAGCTGCAGCGTCACTTCTTGTCGTGACAGTTTTCTTTTTCTGCTTGAAGCTCAAGAGTGCCTTGCCATCATATTCTACAACTTGCATCCAGTCCTCATATGCTTTCTTTACCAATGCATCAGCATAGACCTGCAGTTTCAGATGGGCACAAATACAAATATGTCAGTAGACCACTTCTTGGATAGAGGATTTGGGTTCAAACCCTTCGGATTTAGCTAATAGATCCTATAAACTTCCAAAGCAATCCCTCTCATCCAAACACAGTGATGCTATTAAACATACAGCAACTTGAAAACTTATTCTTTGAAGGGAATGTTGATTCTTTGCCTACTGGCTACTGACATGATCTACTGGTTACATTAGCATTAGCAGAACATCAAACTGACGCCACTATAAAATTTTGAAAAGGTTTTTTGACTTAGGCATTGTAGTTGGCAGAGTCGCAAAGGACACTAACCTTCTGATTATCTGTGAGATTTTCAGCTGAAATGAACTGATCATCAGCAATCAAACCAGTGAACTCGTAGATGTTATTGAATATTGCACCCACGTTTCTTGAGTCTCTAGCATAGTATACATAATGCTTTCCACTTAAGACGCACGTCTTTGCATGCTCAACAAGGCTGTCCCACATCTTATTTGACATTCCACTGCCCAGAATCTATTAAAAGAACAAGGGAAGTCAAATCATATAGGAAATCCCATAATTCACAATATAGTAAGTAATAACAGGTGTAATAACAGGTATCATAGAACTCACACTACGTAATCTCTGCTGATCCCTAACAAGAAGCCGGAGGAAATCTTCAACTGTATAGATCCCACTAACATTTAACTTTTTGTGGAATGCGCCATCCTTGCCAATCTTTTCTAATCTCCAAACATCATCCTTCAGTGCAGGTGGGTAGTGCTTTTTGTACACTAACAAATACAAAATCAGCATGCTTCATAACTGATGCAAATTCTAAAAATACAGGCAATTTTGTATCATCTAATGAGTAAATCAACAATGTGTCGCACATACATTCTCCTCTGTGATCCTTAACGGGGAAAGCTTCTGTCTTGGCTTCTCGGACACGAATGCCTTCACAAAAGCCAGGAGCAACCCTCAGCCCAAGTCTGAATTTCCTGCTTCTTATCCAGCTGGAGTTGTCAGTGAAGGTAAGCTCCCCTATGGTTCCAACACCTTCTTTAAGAGTTACTTGCAGGTCACCTGTCAAAAGAGGCCTCTTCCCTTCACGCTCCTTGACAATATTACTTTCAAACTCTTCTTCTGTCCAATCTTCATCTTCCTCTTTATTAAAGTCACCCTCAAGCACAAGGATATCCAGTTTTGCAAAGGACTCAGGTCCTGAAGTAACAACACATCCAGTGTTTGCATCCAACAGCACAACATGTATAGCTGCTCCCTGCTCACCTTCAACTTTTCCACCAGTGAAGATTGGAAGAGCCAACTGACTTCTGAACTGGAGCTGAAGATTTCTTCCATCAGGGCCTTCAATTCTTTTGGGGGAGGATCTGTTTTCATTGATATTAGTTTCACATCCCAAAGCCTTTAATGTGGTAATATCACAATAGCAATAATAAATCTCAATTTCCAACACAGAACATCTCCCAAGCATCACCATGAAGAGTAATTTGATTTTTTTTATTACCTTCCTTGAATTCTAGCAGGACCAAGTTTGGCTAAAGCACGCTCTACTTCTTCACTTACCTAGGACCAGAAATAGAATGGATCAGATATGTCAATAAGGATATATAAAGATTTTATGTATAAACTAAAAATGAGTCCAACAGAAAATTTGACTTACAACTCTTCGGAGAATGGGCTCGAGCGATGAACAGAGCTTCTGCAAACTGTCCATCTTGAGTGCTTCCACAATGACACTGAAAAATGTTTCGTTAGCTAACCAACAAACATATTTGTAGTTTGAAGGATGGTAGATTAAAAATTGTAAATTATCACTAAATTCTACCAAAATTACTTTTATGTATTATCAGTGTCTCATTTGACTATAAAATCATTGCATCTAATATTTTAGCTAACTGGCTAACCCTAACTATGCAGCCCGATTCAGTTTCCACACTATAGGCCTGCTTGGCAGATCTCCAGCACTAAAACCTCTTAATTCCCAAGAAAGTTGGGGCATGCTAGAGATGAAACCCAACGCCACGCACCAAATTAAACAAAGAAAGAAAGAAATCACAGGGTAAAAGAAGAAGAGTAACAGTAGAAGTGGTATTGATAATAAGAAAAGTGGAGTGAAATTCTAGGTCATGGTTTTGGTTTTGGCACAGATGACAATTGATCTATAACTCGGGGAGAATTGTCTCAAGAACAGCATGGCACGACCAGCCTGCTTGAAGTTATCTTCCTGTCAACTGTCTGCCTGGTCAAATGAAAAAAAAAAGCCAATATTGAACTTAAGCTCTATATAAGCACTGGATCATCAGCTTTCTACAGCAATAATGCCTTTACCATCTTTGCTCTCAATGATTTGCTCTGACTGAGCTGGCGAGCACCCAACAGCCAAAAGAGCAAACACTCAGAACTCCCAGAAAAACATCCTTGTCGCATGGACCAGAGTGCAGACATTTTCTTTTTCTAGCAATTCGTTCCTCATCTCGAAAAAAGGTCCTTCCCAGTTCCCAGACGTGTTATCCTCACCAAACCATACTCCAGTTGGAGTTCTCGATCCAACAATCAATCAAATGGACAAAAAAGACTCATAGGCAAACATCCTATTTCCGCACTCATTTGTGCCGAACTACTGATACTAAGCTTAACAGCAACAGCAGCACTAGCACTGTAATCACTGCTATGCTACTTCCGCCAGTCATCTCAATCAATGAAATCAAACAAAAGCAAAGGTTTCAAATTTCTTCCCGTCTCAAACCAGCAACAACCTAGGCAGGGAACTTAAACCTTAATCAATGATAAAACTCTAGGCAGGACCAAAGCATTAAAACACGCGCACCTAGCGAGGGCGGGGACGCGCGGGCGCTTGGACGCATGGTCGTCGTCGTCGCCGCCGCCGGTGGGGTCCAGCCCGCGCTTGGACCCGGACCGCTGAAGTCGTCCCGGGCGCTGCATCGCGCCGGAACGCTAACCCTAGCCTGCCCCTCGGCTCCCAGCTCCCACCTCCAGCCTTCCGCCGCGCGCCCGTCAGATCTGCGCCCATTCCAAACCCAGGGGTGAAAAAATCCCCAAAATAAGCACCAGGGGTGCAGGGACGCAAGCCGAAGCGAAGCAAAGCGGCGCGGTACCGAATCGGACAGTCTCCGGCGGAATCGCGAGGCCCGAGCTGCGGCGAGAGATCTGCGCTCTGGACCTCCTGGGGAGTGTGGCGGAGCGGGGGGAAGCGCCGCTCGGCGTGGGTGCTGTGCTGCTTGTGCTCCCCTCTCGCGAGCCTCTCCGCCTTTGTTTACGGCTCATGCGTTTGTTTACTTGCCGTGCTTCGCCGACCCGGCCGCAAGCCACTCCGGCACGGCTCTTGCTGGCTGACTCCCAGGGCCCACGACAGCGGAGGTCCGGCCCTGAAGGACATTGACAAGTGGGTCCCGGCAGTGGCGGGTCCATGTGTCAGTGTGCGGGTGGAATAGTGGGGGTTGACAAGGCGGTGACCTGGTGGGGCGCATGCCGACGGCGGCGGCTACGGGTAAAGATGGCCGGACCAGATGATAGGATATTTCGTGCCCTGTCGGGGCGTTGTGGACTGCCGCTCATAATTCGAACCTCACTGACTGGTGGGTCATGTTTTTCTGGGGCCCATCCGTCGGTGAGGTTCGGACAGCTTGAGGCGACGTCGATGACAGGTGGGTCTCGAGAATGGCGTCCCACCAATCAGTGGGGTGGGTTTTCACTTTGCAGTTCGTGGTTGGTGAAGAAACACATAAACAGGTGGGGGCGCCCGACACTGTACGTAGTCAAGGATGTACGGATCTTATGTGGCCTTGGGATCCCGATCCTGTCACCCTGTGGTCACTCCTACTGGGAGCCTGCCGGCCTGGTATTTTTCTGGCCATCGTATGCCGTCAGCGACACAGTGCGAAGTGGAAAAGAGGTGTCCTACTACTATGCTTGGATACAATTGCACCCGGCCGGCAAAAGGTTTTTCCTTTCCTACTCCATTTGGTAGGACAGCTCTGTGTCAAACTCATCAATTATCCCGATTGATATATCTACACCCTCCTTCCAAAAAAAGACTTGTAGTAATTAGTAAAATGACTTAGATACCCCTCAAAAGTACTAATGGACAATGAGAAACACTAGTGCTAAATGCGCCAATACAATGTCATATAATGCTACTCTGTCTTTTTTATATATTTTAAATATTATAATATCTTCCTAGACAGAGAGAGCACATCACTTAACTGATATGATAACTCTATTATAGTTGATTAGAAAAGTTCAAGATACGCTCTAGACATACCTTACAATGTGTGTCCACATTTGTGCTTGAGCGTTCTCCATCCTCTCCGTTCCTGGCAAAGGAGAGATTTAGAAAACGATCGATCTCTAACTCTTAAGGTTTGGATAGGAATGGTGCATACGACGAGTGTGGTGTTGATGAGTCGTTATGCCACAAAGAGATTAACAATGACTAAGGGCAGATCCAGAAAAAATAGAGAGAGTAAGGTGGCTTAAGCTTTCTTAAACTTCTAATCCCCTCCTTCCTCCCTTAAAAAGTTTAGTAGGAGCTTAAGGAGGGAGCTATATGATCACAGAGGTAGTAGCAAGGTTGAGCCAGACCCGCCCTACCACTAGATCTCCTCCGCCTAGAAGTCACAAGTGAAACCATGAAGAACATGAGAAAAAATAGGGACAAAACTCACCCACTAGAGACGGTAGATTTGGCATTAGTAAATTGTGGAATAGGATATGCTTGAAGGGTGATGAAGTAGCGGAGAAGGGTGACTGGTATTGTTGCCACCTCTAGCAAAGATAATCGTAAGGGATGTGACCATGGATGCAGACAACAAGGCTATGCAGTGTGCAAGAGATCTGAGAGGAATGAAGTGATGAAGAAAGGGGTGGCGGCTAGGTGAGGTATGAGAAATCGAGGATGGGTGGTCATGGGTTTATATACATGAGTAGAGAGAGGATGGGTCGTTGGATCAAGATTTCAAGGAAAGAGATGAAACTAGGGTTTTTAGGGAGTTACAAGTGTACGTTTAGAGTTGAAGAGTAGCTGAGCCGTTAGATGAAGATTTGATGATCATGGATGGTCACTATAGAGTTAGGAAAAAAACTATAGACCCTTTATTACTTTGTTGGCACTTTAAGCGTTACATATCCATGCAATGTTTTAGAACTTAAAATGGCAATTTAGCATCCGTGTTGACAATATTTTCAAAAGAAGAAATACATAGTATAATTTTGTAGTTTCCCAAACTACACGTGAATGCCAATAACTTAGACCCATAAATCATTATAATGTTCTGAGCTGAAATGAAGTATGCTAGTAGCAACAACCCAATTGTTCC